>LPNX010355335.1:150187-240701 GCA_001517045.1 Pseudotsuga menziesii | reverse complement strand
ATATACATATACATATACATATACATATACATATACATATACATATACATATACATATACATATACATATACATATACATATACATATATATATATATAATGGAATAACACCAAGAAGGTGGGTGATGACATGTAACAAGGCATTAATAACTAGTAGCAATTTAACCCTAACCACCTCTTCAAACCACTAAATAATAATAAAAATACAAAAAAATATTTAAATTAAATGAGTGAAGTGATAACAACTCCCCTACACAATACAACTGCTCAAGGAGTTGCAGAAGGTACCATTGTAGGAGCGTTTGATAACAAGTTTTCTTTTGATTTCCGATCATTTTTGCATAAATAGCTCTTAGTTTCATAAAATACATAGGTATTTATTTTTCTATTTATGTATGTTATGTCAATTATTTTTTAGGAGGATGCTTCTCCCCAGGGTTTTACCATCGGTATCGGTGCGCTAAGGAGGCTAGTGCTCATGAGAATTTTAACCACCAGTATCAGGGCCATGAGGATGTTGCTTCCTGCGAGGTTTTCAACTTCTAGGACTAAGGCTGTGGGAAATTTTTACCACCAGGACCATGTGATGATATCACTTGAAATAATTTTGCATTTTAGTTTGTAGTGAGGATGGAAAGTAATAAATTCACCATTATTTACATATAAACATTCATTGAATGTAGGGTTTAAAGAAATTTGATGTCTATACAAGTCACAGAACAAATAAAGCTTAAATATTAAATATATCCAAGTGTGGTGTTCTTTTGATTAATCTAATAGAAATGTGGTTTTCTTTTGATTATTTTACTATAAGTGCGACGATTAATAAATTTACACTGCAACGACCAATTTGTATGAATAAACAAATTTCCATACAACCAGTGAATTCAAAACTGTGATGTTTTGTAAAAAATCTTCTTTTAATGGAGGATCCAAATTGCTCCTTAACCTCCTGAATCCAACAAAGAAAAAATGGTTGAAAATGACTGAAATCTCGGTCTTTATTAGTCAAATCACAATTTCAAACATTTAAGTGATTTTAAAATTTAACTTATTTAAAAAAAAAATTCACTATGATTACTGATATTAGGGGTTGTTGTTAACAAGTTTTTAAAGTTTTATTAAAGCTCTCTCTACATTTTTCTTTCTAATAAAATTTCTTACCTTTCTTTTTTAATGACTTTATAGGGTGTGCTATCTTAGAAAATCCTTCAATAAATTTTTAGTAGAAGCCAGTAATCCCCATAAATGATCTTATACCAGTTACGTTCTTCAGAACAAACTATTCAGCAATAGCTTTAATTTTATTAGGATCGACTGATATCTTATATTCGGACACCACATGTACCAGATACTGAATCATGTCTTTGAAAAAGTCACACTTTCTAAACTTAGCAAATAATTGTTGTTCCCTTAACACTTGTAAAATTATTTTTAAGTGTTCTTCATGCACTTATTTATTTTTAGAATAGATTAATATGTCATCAATAAATACGACATCAAATTTATCTAAGTATTTACTTAATATACTATTCATTAAACACATAATGGTTTTTGGGGCATTTGTTAACCCAAAGGGTGTTACGGAAAACTCATAATGATTGTATATGGTTGTAAAATTTGTATGAAAGATTTCCTTATCCTTATTGTACTCGATGGTATCCATATCTTAAGTTCGTTTCTGAAAGGATTGTTTTCTCCCGAAACTGATCGAATAGCTCATCAATACGAGAAAAGGATATCAATTTTTAATTATCATTTTGTTGAGATGTTCATAATCTATACACAATATTAGAGTGCCATATTTTTTATTTACAAATAAAATCGATGCTCCCAAAGGGGAAATACTAGGACAAATGTATTTTTTATCGATTAATTCTTGTATTTGTGATTTACTTCAGTAAGGTCTATTATATTCATCTGATAAGGAGCCTTTGATGTTGGTACCACACATGGTACCAAATCAATTGTAAAATCTATATCTCTTTTCAGAGTGTAGTCTGGGAATATCTTCCGGAATCATATATTTAAAGTCTTTTAAAATTGATCTGTCTTCTATTTTCAGTTTATTACCTTTATCTTTGTCGTCCATTGCATAAACTGAAAAAACGTTGCATCCTTTACGAACAAAGATTTTCATTTGTAAGGATGATATTTCTCTTATGGTAACATTCCCGGGATTCCTTTTACGTCAATAGTATTACCTTTATCATCCAAGCATGAGAATGTTTTATCATAGAAGTTTAAAATAACTCTATGTTTCTCTAACAAGTCCATTCTTATAAGTAAATCATAATATCCTAGAGGTAAAATATTTAAATCAGCATGTGTTTTTAAGCCATTCATAATGAAATCACACTTTTTCACGAAGCTAGTGACCTTCAACTTTGTGCCTATAGTAAGTTGAACTAACCAAGATTTTAGTTTGTAGTTCTACAATTCTGGCTGATACATAACTTAAACTTCTACCCGGATCAATTAATATATAAATGGGTTTGTCTTTTAACATACCTTTGATTTTGACCATAGATGTTTGATGGTCTGCTTACTTGTTCTCCAATGTTGCACTGATTCTGGGCATTCTTCTATTTATATCTCCCATTGTAGTATCTTCTTGAATTGAATGGGCATTATTAATATTTTTCCTTCTTATGGGGAAATCTTTAAAGTAATGGTGTTCATCACATTCCCAACATTTTAGGGGTTCCCTTTTTGTAGTATTTTTATTAAAGGAAGTGGATGTTTCACTTTATTTTGTTGTTGCAAGATTCTACTATTTATAATTTTTAAAATTATTCCCTTGATATCCCCGATAATTATTCCCAGTGTTCTTGTAATACTTAGTACCTTTCTGTTTAAGTTCAAAATTGTCATGTCTTTTATTTTTCCAATTAGGTATGTTCTCTTATTTGTTTTTATTTTGGTCATAGCATAAATTTTCTTTTCTCATCACATCTTTGAGAGTTTTTTGGATTATCATATTCGATTCTCTATTTGAACATAAGAGGTAAACAACTAGGGAAATGCTAATTTTTTATTTTTCATCATAAGGTGTGTCACGTAATAAACTTAAAAATTTGTTGCAAAGTTCTTTCATGGTCAAGGAACCTAACCATAATTCATAGAATTCCTTGTCTTTCTCTTTGTAATATTGTTTTGATAAATATTTTCTTTTGAAATATTTATTAAAGGTTTTCCAACTTATATAATGTTTTTTAATGAATTTTACTTTCTTTATATCTTGCTACCAAATTTCACATTTTCTTGTCAAGTTATAAATTGCCATTTTTTCTTTTAATTCATTAGAATAATTATAAATCTTGAAATAGTTTTTTATTCCAGATAGTCAATCTTATGGTTATTCTCCTTTCTTGATTTATCCATTGAAGATAGGAGGTTTGATCTGTTGATGTAATTGTAACTTCGGAATGTATTCACTTGTATTTCTTATCTATTGTAACCCGATGTTTATTCCGGGATGTACTTGTGTCATGTCATGCCCCGATGCTCCTATAGGGAGGATCTATATTGTAAACAAGTCGTGTCAAGTCATTGTGGGTAACCCTCCTATTGTCTAAGGATTAAAGTCCCCACAGTTCTGGGGCACTAGGGTTATTAGAATCTCCTAGAGAGGTCGGCCCTAGTAGGGTTTCAGTCATGTAGAGATTAGTATAAATAGAGAGCTGGACTCTCTATTTAGGATACATCTCACACACACTCAATTGTAGCACATAGTTGAGGAAGGAGAAGACACTGGGGATAGATAGAAAAAAAGTTACTGTTGTCGAGAGATCACTTACTGTTTTGGGTTTTACTTTGGTGCTGATTCTATCTATAAGGAAGTTGTGGGGTTTTCTCCATTTATGGTTTCCCCAAGGAAAAACACTGTGTTCATTGTCTCTTGTGTTTGATTGATGTGCTTGTTGTTCTCTCAGTTAAAGATCCTAATGTTATGCTAGCTTAATGTTAAAAATCTAACATGGTATCAGAGCTAACCTGAGAAGAAGACACTATGCAGCTGCGGGAACTAGGGCTTCCTACTTTGTGGATCTCTCTCCACATATTTTCAGAAAAATAAGGTTGGAATAACTCTCCTCCCTAGGGCTCATATTTTTGTCAAAGCAGAATCCAATTCTGAGGTTTTTCAGTTTTGGACCCGACACTGCTGCCGAAAATTAGGGCTTTTCACAGAAGAGGAATTTTTCAGTGAGCCCAGGCCTGTATTGATATCCTCCCTAAAATTGAAGTTAGGGATAAAATTCAAAGCAATTGGTTGGACAGAACTCCGGAAAAGAAAAACCCTAATTTGCTCCTCAACCGGCTCTGCAGGATTTCAGCTCCAAATCCAGATCCGACATCTTGACCTTGTAAGATCTAAATATTTTGCATTTCCATTTGAGGTTCTCTTGGCCTGATTTTTTGACCTAGGCCAACTAAGGAAATTAAGCCCACACAAGTTGCTTAGAGCAGCTCTCGATGTGTTTAATATGGCAAAACCTCGCAGGTTATGGTCCTGCTACCAACTGAATTTTTCTCTTAAGGAGAATTTAAAATTCAGTAAAAATTTATCCTAATTTAATTATCATTTAAATAAACCCTATAATTAGTTTTCTAAGACCTAAAATGCTTTCTTAATGAAATTCTTTAACTTTTTGAGGATTTTGCTTCAAATATTCTAATTCAAAGACTATTATAAATATTACAGAATTAATCTAATCCTATTTACAACTGTTAAATATAAATTAAAGTTTAAAATTAACTATATTAAGACTAAAATTAACTAATTATTCTATCTCAGCTAAGAGCAACATAAATACTAGATTAATTATTAATTAATATTTCATGTAAACAGAGAGATAAATAATTATAATTTAAATGAAAATATTTAAATCGTTAACATTAAACCACTCTGCTATATATTCACAATAATAGAAAATTAAAATAGACAACTACTTTAAACTTCTCTGTAATGTTCTATTAATTAACAATCAATTATCAATACTAAATATTCGAATAAAAGATGATATTTATAATGAAAACATTGTAAAATACAAATGAAATCAAAATAAACATAAATATGTATATTACTAAAATTCTAATTTTCAATAAAAATATTGATCAATCAAATATAGTAACATAACCATTCAAACAGTAATATAGTGTTAATAGAGTATTATCTCAGATAATGAATACAATCATAACAAAGTATAACTGTACCAAAGTATAACTAGAAGATGATATATTGAAATATATATATAAAGTGTTCAAAAATAGTACCGAACAGTGATACCAGTATAAGAACTTAAGTCACACTCCTTCTCCGAAGGCAAAACTCCAGTAAAGAGATAAAACTAGAACTGAAATGATATTTCAATTAAGTCTTTCTTCTGATACTCCATCGACCTCTTTTACATCGAACTTACTAGTTTATATAACCAAACTAGTAACTCATTTCAGTTTTTAATAAATGCTATAATAAAGACAATAGGAAGCCTATCCCTATTTAGCTGTATTGAATTCCTTTCAAAAGACATCTGGCATAAACATTTATCCTATGAGATAAAACCGTCAATTAAATGACTAGCCTGTATTATCTCGTGCTCAAACGAACTAACTTGTAACATGGCCATCTTGAGCAACCAATCCTTCCAGAAGCACCAACAAATTCCAACTGTGATAAAAAACAGCCTATATTCTTTATAGCATAATGATACCATGTACACCTGTAACATACGAAATAAAATTTCTCATTAAAATCATGTTAACAAAAAATAAAATAAAATAAAACAAATTAAAAGCATGCCTGCAAAATCGACGATTTTGTAGGTGTGCTTATTAAAGATTTATTACCTGTCAAAAAAGAGAAATAAACCAGCAGAACAAAAAAAGAAATGACATCATGTTCTATTTTGTAAACTGATTACTCTTCTTACTTCAGAAAGTTTAGCTTTGAGCTTAATGATCGTCAGCTTCTATCGATTTACTTGCTCAATCAAGTGTTGGTTAGTGTTTATTGTTGAGTTCTTGGCTTCCTTGTATCGATTCTTCTTCAGGTTCATATTCTTCCATCTATTAACCCAATTTAGTAATTCTGCCCTGAATGTTTTATTTTCTTCATCTTTTAAGGCTGCATCTGCTTGACATTCTTTTAATTCATTTTTTAATTCTGCGATTTTGGTTTCAGAAACTCGATCAAGTACATGTTGAAAAGTTTCTTCATCCTAATCATGAAGTGAATCATCAGACTGAGAAGCATCAAGACTATTTACATCCTGAACTGGTGATGGAATGCTCATAGACGATGGCTCAGGGCTAGATGCACAAGCATCCATACATGATGGTGCTATTTCAAACTTACTTGGATCAGTAATGTTTTTGGCCAACGATTTTTCAATATTTTCCACTATGGTAATAGGTTTATTCATATGTGTTGTCTCAGGAATCAAAGACGAAACATCATCCTCGAGTTGAACAACAATTGCCTGAGTATTCCACTGAATATTTACAGGAATGGAGACTGAAGGCGCTGCAGTCATGCTTCGAGTGAATCTTTGTGAATGAACAGACACAAAACCCTTTGGCTCAAAAATTCTCCTATCACAACAAACTTGTGCTATCTGTTCAATATTTCATGTAGAATCATCACAAGGTTTTTTAGGAGTGCATAAATCAGAGATGAATTCATGAGTAACAGAGTCAATTTTTCCATCATTCATCAATTTACCATCCACCTTTACAGATGTGTTGAAACGTTTAACAAATAGAGATTGATCCATATTTGTTTTAGCATCAAATGGATCGACTTTATTGATACCATCATTACTAATACAAGTATCTACATGTGAACTTGCTTCCTGTACCTTACTATCCCTTGTCCCAGTTTTATGAATATCATCCATCTCGGATTTTAATGGAGCTTTACGCCTTCTACGAGTTTTGGGAGGAGGATTAGGCCAATATTGTGTCAACGCTAGCTTATTTTCAACTAAGAATTCATCCCAGGATCTACAACTAAGGGATAACTGATGCTGAATTAGAATTTTAATCAGACCGTGGTGGAACAAGCTCCTATAAGAGTTTTCTATAGTACTTTGCACTGAATGTGCCATTTTCTTCAAGCTTTGAAGTAAGTAAAAAGGAATATTGAGCTTACAACCCTTCAATGCTAATAATAATCATAGATGGCAATAATGGAGATGAGAGAGACGGCCGTCACAAGAGACACACGTGACTAATATTTCATAAGATGCTCACCATTCTGGTTTTAAGAATTTAACTGAAACCCCAACCTTTAACTTTGCACTGGAGGGTAAGGGTAAAAGTAATGACCTACACCTTTTCTTATCCACCTTTCCTCCTTTAAACCAACGTTCTTTAGTCTAAGGAAGCTTTGTTGCTTCTGCAACCTTATCTTCGTCAATTATAAATTTAAAACCCCCAATTTGAGCTACATTATCCTTCAAGCTCATAGAAAATTTTTTGGTAAATTCTGTATTATGACCACTGAAACATCTAAAAAATGAACCCCATCCTATATTTTCGAACAATGCAGCGACTTTCTCATCAGCCTCCACCAGCTCAGGCCCTGAAATCTCGAATCGGCTAAGAGGAACCATTATCTCCTCATTGCAACTCTGGTTTTGGTTTGAAACGAATGTAGTTGTGAAAATTGAAGGAATAGGGATCCAAGTGCAAGGCATTATGTGAAATGTCAAATCTCTAATTGATTCATACATGACAGGAACGAGAACCCTAAATTTGGCCATGGTAACTAAATCTCGAAATAATGAGAACAAATGCCAGCGTTTTGTGCTATGAGTAATGGATAAACTAATCATAACTAACCAAATCCTTCAAAAAACATTATGTGAATTCTAACTGAACTTCCACATCGAAATAATTCAATTCAAGGATCGATAACCATATGATACAAAAAATGAAGCATTGATAATACACAGACTGGAAAGATAGCTTCGTACAGGCGTCATAAATGGAAATGGATATCAGTCATTTATGAAATTGAATTCCAATGACATGATTTCATCATTAAACTAACAAATGTCAGTTGAATTGATAAGTGTCATAAAATTAAAACCAAAACCAAATGTCAATATGATCTCAATCTGTACATGGTGATTTGAAAAATATTATTATCATTAAAATCCATATAAACAGATGTTAATAATTCAAACAATCGTATCTTGTACCATCAATATGACTATCAAATGGTAATAAACAAGGATTATGCAGGGAAGGCAATCATGCTCATGAATCAGATGATGTGAAGTCATCATTATAATTCATAATGTTTCCTAGGGTTTCGTAATTACAACTAAGTAGCAAGATCAGCTCTATATAAAAATTAAATCATTCAAAACCATATATATACATGTAATTGATTCATGAAATCCCAATACCCATGACCAAATGCAAAATAGGATCGAATGAAAAGCTTACAAAAACTAACACCAAATCTAAATTTAATTATTATGATTATATTACAATGAAAATTTTGAAATGATATATATAAATGAACTCTAGCTATTTCATGAGACATATGTATACTTTTTACACAACAATGACAAGATATTAAAAGATCAAGTTATATGTAAAATATAAACTTAGGGTTAATATAAAATATTCTAGTTGATATATCAACCCTGATTATAAAAATTACAAAAACTTATGATAATAAATATCTTTATCAAAACCAAATTTGTAAGATGTTCAAAATGTATTTATTTTAATCCAAAAAACTAATCAGCATACTATACCTTGAATCTCATAAATCAATATATATTTAAATGAATTAATAATGACAAAAATTGATTATATATAAAATTTACAAGATTGACAGCTGCTAATTTATGAAAGTATTTCATAAATTTCTAATATGACTCTTAACTCTTCTAAATTGAGAGTACCTTCAGAATCGAAGATTCTGAAGGCACTCTAATATAATCTTTTAAAATAAATCATAGAAGAGAACTGATCATTTTTTTCACATAATAGAAAAAATGAGAGGGTTGTTGCTAACTTCCAACAGGTTCTCAGTTAAGATGTATCATCATACCAAGCTTGATGAAAATCTTGAGGGAGCTGATAACTTCCGAGCTTGGAATTATAGGATCTCCCTGGTCCTGGAAGAAAATGAGTTGGACTCCTATATCAGTGAGGAGGTTCTAGTTATAGAGGGAGATGAGGAAAAGTCATTATATAAGAAGAAGTTGGTTATGGAAAAGAGAATCATTGCTGATTCTATCAAGGATCACCTCATCCCACAGGTGTCCTCTCTAAAGACACCTAAATCTATGTTTGATACCCTAACCAAACTGTTTGAAGGGAAGAACATCAATCGAAATATGACTCTAAGGAATTAGTTGAAGAATGTAAAGATTCAGAATCCTGAGACCATCCAATCTTACTTCACAAGGGTCTCTCAGATCAAGGAACAACTAGAAGCTGTAGATGAAGAAGTGGAGAATGCAGAAATTGTGATGACAACACTGAATGGCCTCCCTAGGTCATGGCATTCATTCATCCAAGGAATCTGTGCTAGAAAGAAGTTATTCAAGTTCAAAAGACTATGGGAAGAATGCTCTCAAGAAGAATCTCGGATAGCAGCTCGAGTGTCACGTCCCCATCCCTCGGACCGGCGAAGAGGATGCGACGAACACCAATGCAATCGGGCAAACAGCCCCATGAACATAAACAGGAAAAATGCAGATATTAAAAGCTTAAACATAATTCATAATAGAGATACATAACCATATGCATGATCCATCAATGATGGAATTGAAACTACTTAACAGAATGCATACAAAGATGCATAAACATACAAGCACACACAGATGCCTAACTCCTCAATCATACAGCGAAAGCAAATGTATACATTCCCAGCATTCACATGTTAATCATAATTCATTAAACATCAATATAAATTGCAGAGATGAAGTAAACAGCAGCACTTATCTTTTGATGAAGCATTCACCCCGCAACCAGCTACGTTGCTGCAACATTCCACCCAACCATAGGCCAACGTGCTCATGAATCTCTCAGCAACGCTGCCACCCCCGAGATGGGCATGATTCCTCCAAGGATAAGTGTCAATGCAAGCTTACACATAGCCAAGGGACACCATAAGCCAAACCAACACTGCTGGGTTTACCAGGCCTTCAACAACCGGCCAAGCCAGGACAGTCCGAAGACCAGCCACTACCTACCGCAGGAACACAATCCCTTCAAAACCCTGTGAAGAAGGAAAGGATGACCGACTGACAGTCCCAACCAAGTGTTGAACATAGCTCAAGTCCAACCACACCATTGAGTTGTTCTTGGCCCGAGTGTGGCCAAAACAACTCAGCCACAACACCTGAAAGATGATTGCATCCACATCAAAACCAAAACCAGGGCGATTCAACAGCCCAACACACAATGGAAATGATGGAAAATATACATAGTCCAAAACAGGGACATCGTTGATGACAGACAACAGTTCACTACAAATCCATAACTTCCCAAAATGTAGTTGGACACCACAGCCAACAAACGTGGAAGGAACACACATGCACAGTCCAAAATGGAACAGAGATCAGACTCTCAACAGCATCCAACAGTCGTGGAAGAACAACAACCCAAATCGCGGTTACACAAACAGCAAGCCCGAATCACAGGATTAAACCAATAGCAAGGTAGGAAACATGGATTAAAGCCATGGTCATTCACATACCAGCAGAAATCGGGCCCTTGAGTCCGTTCTACCTGCTCGTTGTGTGCCCAACCAGAGAAGATCCACGACTGGTGTGTGAGGAGCACAGAGCAATACTCCTAGCCCGCGCAAGGATGAACACCACGTCTCTCTGCGCGCCCCTCCGTAAGAGTGAATAGGACGAATGGAGTAATGAACCGACAGTGGAGAGAGTGGTGGTGGAGGTGAGGACCAGTGCGTGAGGAGATGAACCGACCAGGGAAGGATGGCGTCATGGAGAAGATGGAGGAATTGAATGCAGTCGTGGGTGGATTGGGCGCGTGGGAAAAGGCTGTTAGCCTACCACACCCACCACCATAACTGCCTCAACTACCATCCATAACTGCCCCCCAACAACAAAACCCAAGATGTTAAAGAGGTTGGTGAACAAGAAAGGTGGCAAACAAACAAAGGTGATTAAACATGGGTTTTTCCCCCATAGACCAAGGTTTGACATCCCCCACCCCTTATCCTTTGGAATCATTCCCTTTTCATTCAACGTTGCACTGCCGTAGTTGGTTGTGGTTTTAGTTTTAATTGATGTGCGTATTTACATGATGCTGAATTATAATGTGCCAAATGGCACGATAAACCATCGGCAACTATCCCTATTGCCGAAACACACACACAACCAAATCGATGGCGTGGATTTTTCCTTGAGCTCCTCACCACGATTAATTACAGTATATACATCATGCAAACGGGGTCAAAACTAGGGAAATTACATCGAGAAGAGAAGATGGGAAGTGAAGATCAAGCCCTCACAGTTCACTCCAATAAAGGAAGAAGAAACTCTCATCACTCCAAAGGTAAGAACTTTCACCATAAAGATAACATTAGAAAGGACCTATCTAGATTGAGATGTTATACATGTGATGGAAGAGAACACTTTGCAAAAGACTATCCTAGAAACAAAATTAACTCTCATAATAAGAAGGGAAGCAAGAGAAGACGTCATGCTCATGCTGTAGAGGATGATGAACCTTCCAAGAAGAAAACCAGATATGAAAGTGAAGATTCTTCCAGTGAAGATGAATATCTTTTGATTTCCGCTCTTACGGGAAACATTACTCATGGAGGAATTGATTGGCTTATACACTGTGGGGCTTCCAAGCATATGACAAGATTCAAGGAATCCTTTGTGAAATTGTTAGAACATGAATCACCTCACAAGGTGAAGCTATGAGATGACTACCAGTATCCAATAAAAGGTAGTGGGTAATCCTCCTATAAACTAGACTCTTGAAAGTCTATGACAATGAAGGAAGTATTATTTGTGCCAAGACTCAAGAAGAACCTTCTCTCCATATCTGCATTAGATGCAAAAGGAATGAGGGTTGCATTCATAGATGGTAGAGTCATCATGTGGCCAAAAGGAAATACCATTGATGATGCAGTAGTGATTGGAGAACAAGAAGGAGGTTTGTACAAATTTAAGGGCCATCCAGAAAAAGCATTGGTACATGACACAGTAGAGCCAAATGAACTTTGGCATAGAAGACTTGCACATGTGCATTACAGAGCACTACCTATTGCAAGTAGATATGTTGAAGGTCTTTTAGAAATCAAAGCAAAACATGATGGGGTCTACAAAGGATGTGCGAAAGGAAAGAATACAAAGAAGACATTTCCAAGTAGTGAAAGCAAAGCAAAAGGAATCTTGGAAATCATCCACTCTAATGTATGCAGTCCTATGTCATCAATCTCGCTAAGCGGGTATGAATATTATGTTTCTTTTATTGATGAATTTTTTGGGAAGACATGGGTTTACTTCATGAAGAATAAAGACGAAGTATTCAGCATGTTCAAGGAATTCAAGTCCTTCATCAAGAATCACACTGAAAAGAAGATCAAGACCTTTCGATTAGACAATGGCGGAGAATTCACTTCAAATGAATTCAAAGAGCTATGCAAAGACTTGGGGATTAAGAGGGACTTGTCCACTCCTTACAGTCCACAACAGAATGGGGTTGCAGAAAGGAATAAAAGAACTATCATGGAAGCTGCAAGAGCAATGCTTCATGATCAAGGTCTTCCTATGCATCTTTGGGCGGAAGATGCCAGAATAGCGGTGTATGTACAGAACCATACTCCACATAGAGTACTCAAGAACAAGAATCCTGAAGAAGTCTTCTCCAGCAAGAGACCAAAAGTCATCCATCTCAAAATATTCAGTTGTCCTGTGTATATACACATTCCAAGAGAGAAGAGAACAAAATTAGATCCTTCAGGTAAGAAGGGTATATTTGTGGGATATTCTGAAAACTCAAAGGCTTATAGAATATACTTCCCAGGATTCAAGAAGATTGATATCAGTAGGGATGTGACATTTGATAAAGACACAGCTTACAATAAATCCAGAAAGAAACCTATTGAAGAATCTTAAGAAGCAGAAGCACCCAGGATTCATGATACAACCATGAATGAAGAAGCTCAATAAGAAGATCGAGAATTTGAAGAACCATAAAGACCTGTAGATCCACCTCAAGAAAAGAATCCTCACAAGAGGAAACCTTCTTGGGTACGAGAAGTTATCCAAGGTGTGGAAAGATATGGGGCTCTAGAAGAGGATCACAGAGAAAGAAAGAGGACCATATCCTGCTCCGAGTATGTAGCATTACTATTTGATTTCATTGATAAAGAACCTTCCAATTATGAAGAAGCGACAGAACAAAAAGAATGGAAGGATTCTATGATCAAAGAGTATCAGTCGATCATGAAGAATGATTTTTGGGATGTTATCCCAAGACCAGAAGGGAAGTCAGTTGTAACTTCCAAATGGATCTACAAGATCAAGCATGCTACAGATGGTAGCATAGAGAAATATAAGGCAAGATTTGTTGCTCGTGGTTTCTCCCAAAAAGAAGGAATAGACTATGAAGAAACCTTTGCACCTGTAGCCAGATACACTTCCACCAGATCGGTACTTGGTCTAGTTGCAGTGATGAAATGGAAGATACACCAAATGGATGTCAAGACTGCTTTATTGAATGGTGTAGTGGAAGAGGAAGTGTATGTGGAGCAACCACTCAGTTTTGAGACACATGACATAGAGTCTCATGTATGCAGATTGAAGAAAGCCCTGTATGGTTTGAAACAAACACCCATGACTTGGTACGGTAGAATTTATAGCTTTCTATCTAGTTTAGGCTTTACTAAGAGTAAAGCAGATTCCAACCTTTACTACAAGGTTGAAGATGGAATTCCAGTGATGCTCCTACTGTATGTAGATGATCTGTTTGTAACAGGTATGGATGGGTTGATTGCTAATACGAAGAGGAAGCTTGCTTCCGAGTTCAAAATGAAGGACTTGGGTATGATGCATTATCTTCTAGGCATGGAGGTGTGGCAGAATGCAGATGGGATTTCCCTGGGACAAGGGAAATATACAATAGAGATCCTTAAGAGGTTTGGGATGATGGACTGCAAGGCTATGGCCACACCTATCGAATTGAACTTGAAGCTATTGAATGATGCTTCATTAGAGACAGTTGATGCTATGATGTATCGTCAAGTGATTGGGTCCTTGATGTACCTGATGAAAACGAGACCAGATATTTGCTTTGCTGTGAACACCTTGAGCCAGTTCTTGACAGATTCGAGACATGTTCACTTGATTGCTATCAAGCATATTCTGAGGTACCTAAGGGGTACAGTTGATTATGGGCTCAAGTATGAGTGGAATCAGAAGATTAACTTGGAGGTTTATGTCGATTCATATTGGGCAGGCAATGCCATTGATAGGAAGAGCACTTTAGGGTGTTGCTTCAGTATGGGATTCAGTGTGATCTCTTGGTTTAGCAGGAAGCAATCCTGTCTGGAATTTAATAGAGATAAATCAGAGTATGTCGCAACTTGTTCATCTAGTTGTGAGGCAATATGGATGCAGAAGCTACTGTATGATTTATTTGATCTCTAGTTGGATGGTACTTGTATACATTGTGACAACCAGAGTTACGTGAAGTTGTTAGAGAATCCAGTGTTCCATGACAAGTCGAAGCATATCGAGATAAAGTATCACTATATCAGGGATATGGTGCAGAGGGGAGCAGTAAATCTCTAGTATGTTGCGATGGAGGAATAGATAGATGATGTGTTGATAAAGCCATTGGCTAGGGTGAAGTTTGAGTACTTCAGGAAGAAGCTTGGCATTCTCCAGATCGAGGTTTCCTCCAAGGGAAAATGATGAGAGCCATAGCCATTCTGACATAGTGAGAGGATTGGTTCCTTCCATGGTTAGATGTAAGGGCTAAGCCATTCTGTCATGGTGAGAGGATTGGTTCCTTCCATGTCAGATATGAGTGTTGAATCCATAAGCCATTCTGATGAGTAGGTCAGATGTAAGCACTGAGCCATCCTCTCATGGTGAGAGGATTGGTTCCTTCCATGTCAGATATGAGTGCTGAGCCATTCTGATATGATTGTAGGATTGGTTCCTGCATGATCAGATATAAGGGATATTGCCATTCTTGGAATGGATCTTCCTGGTGAGGTACCAGGAATACTTGGTCTAGGACTGAGGGCCATTCTGATATGACTGTAGGATGTGTTCTTACATGATCAGATGTGAGTGTATGGCCATTCTAATGTGATTGAGGGATGTGTTCCCACTTGATCAGATATAAGGGATGTTTCCATTCTTGTAATGGAGCTACCTGGTGAGATACCAAGAACCCTCAACCTGGGGTTGAGAGCCTTTCCATCTTGGTTGCAGGCTTTGTTCCCGCATGGGTGGATGTAAGTGCAGAGCCCTTTCATCATGGTTGCAGGATGTGTTCCCGCATGGGTGAATGTAAGTGCAGAGCCCTTCCATCATGGTTGCAAGATGTGTTCCTGCATGGGTGGATGTAAGTGCAGAGCCCTTCCATCATGGTTGCAGGATGTGTTCCCGCATGGGTGGATGTAAGTGCAGAGCTCTTTCATCATGGTTGTAGGATGTGTTCCCACATGGGTGAAAGAGTAGAGCCTTTTTAGAATGGTTGTAGGATGTGTTCCTGCGTGGCTAAATGTGAGTGCAGGGCCTTTCTGATTTGATTATAAGATTGGTTCCTACATGATCAGATGTGAGTGCTAGGCATGTCGTTCTAACGAGTAGGTCAGATGTAAGTGCTGGACGAGACATTTTGACTTGGCGTCAGATATAAGCACTGAATAAAAACATACATGGAGGCTAGGTCTACAACCAACATGAAAAAGGGATGGCTCTGTAGAACTTCCTGTGATGAGAAGAATCATGAGATAGCACCCGTGATGACCCAATGATGATGATACAGCAGTGATGATCCAGATCGAGTGATGATCCAGATCCAGTGATGATAACCAATGATGATCCAGATCGATTAATGATCTAGATCCAATGATGATGTGCAGTGATGATCCAGATCTAATGATGATGTGCAGTGATGATCCAGATCCAGTGATGATGATCTAGATCGAGTGATGATCCAGATCTAGTGATGATGACCGGTGATGATCCGGATACAAATATGAAGATGACTTGAAGATACGTATGACGAGATGATCCAGAGAAGAAGACCTGTGATGAAAAATGTGTCGAGAGAATACCTTCCTACTTAAGAGGGAGTGTTAATGTAATTGTAAATTCGAAATGTATTCACTTGTATTTCTTATCTATTGTAACCCGATGTTTATTCCGGGATGTACTTGTGTCATGTCATGCCCTTATGCTCCTATCAGGAGGATCTATATTGTAAACAAGTCATGTCAAGTCATTGTGGGTAACCCTCCTATTGTCTAAGGGTTAAAGTCCCTACAGTTCCTGGGCACTAGGGTTATTAGACTCTCTTAGAGAGGTCGGCCTTAGTAGGGTTTCAGTCATGTCGGGATTAGTATAAATAGAGAGCTAGACTCTCTATTTAGGGAACATCTCACACACACTCAAGTGTAGCGCATAGTGAGGAAGGAGAAGACACTAGGTCTAGATAGAAAGAAGGTTAATGCTGTCAAGAGATCACTTACTATTTTGGGTTTTACTTTGGTGCTGATTCTATCTCTAAAAAAGTTGCGGGTTTTTCTCCATTTATGGTTTCCCCAAGGAAAAAACACTGTGTTCATTGTCTCTTGTGTTTGATTGCTATGCTTGTTTTTCTCTCAGTTAAAGATCCTAATGTTATGCTAGCCTAATGTTAAAAATCTAACATGATCATTTTAAATTCACTGGAAATTTCTTCATACAGTTTATATCTATTTTTCTTCTGATTACTGTCCCTACTTTCACTAGAGCCTTTATATTCTTTATTATTATGTTTATCTTATTCTTCACTTGAAGATTCAGTATCATGTTTAGAAAATTCTAGTTTTCTTATGTTGCATTTATAAGTTGTGGTTATTGCCATATTTAATTCTAGTTCTTTATTTTTCTTCTTCTTCATTACTATGCAGTTTAGTCAGTAGAACATTATTTAATTTTTCATGTGCTTTTAAAATGTGTTCATTATATTACTTAACTCAATTTAGTTCTACCCTTTAATATTTTACGGTTTGTAGGAGTTCAAATGGGTTTTAGTTCCTATTTTTATTCATATTTACCCATATTTCATTGTCTCTAATGTTACCTTATTCATCGTTTACTGGATCCTTTGGACATGATTATTCTTTAGTAGACATTCTCTCATCTTACATGACATTTTCAAATGAAGGTCATCTTCTATTGCTCCTTGCAAAGAGATTCAATTTATAACAATAAAGTTAGTTTTTTGTTTTATATCAGTTTGAGTATAGAGATTTTCGGGCGAAGTGTTGTAACCATGCTTTGATACCATTCTGTCACAAACCTGTAAATTCATAAATTCATAAACAAATTATGATTATATTTTTATTTTTTACTCATCGCAAATGTCCTTCTTAGTTTTAATATATTTCTTATTTGTTTAACTAAACATTTTTCATTGTTTGGCGACATGTTTATCATCCACTCGTCATGGCTTCAAAATACGTATTGGTCGCATCCCTTAACAAGGTGATGTAAAATGTTTAAAATCATTGATTTTTCTTGTCTAGAATTTAAAATCCTAGACCTATGTACTTAGTCCTAATTACACTTGTTGTACAAAATTTTTAAGTGTTCAAGCTTAAGTTCTAACTTGATTTCCTAATGTAAGATAATGGGTGTAACCTTATGGTTTACATGCAATGAGGAAAAGTTATGATGAGGTGTCTTAAAGTATAAACCATGATATAAGGTTCTTATCCCATGAAATTTACTATGAAAGAGGTGATGTTGCAAGGTATTATTATAGTTTAAAGTTTATGCTAAGACATGGCATGCAACCATGGGGGATACAAGGTGGATTCCAACAATGATAATGAAGGTTTTTAAACTGTTTTTAATGACATTGTCCTAAACCATGGCTATGAATTGACAATGCAACTAGGAAGTTTAATAGACAAGGCTACTACACATGCATTTTGGGAAGAGCTAGATATTGACCCTCCACTTTTCCTTGATCCGAAAAGTTTCAATGAAGAGGTTTTGTAGGTTTAATAATACATTCATACTTCTGTGATGGTTTTTGTATGTTTTGTTGTAATGGTGGTTTGGAGGTTTGTGATCAGTCACTCCATGGTGTTGTGTTTCCACCAGGATTTCCCTTTCGGGTCTGCAATAATGGTTTTGGTTGTAACACTGTGACTTGGAGTTATTTTAAAATGTTTTTCATTAGTGTTTTAATGGTTGTGTGTCTTCTCTACACAGTCTGAGCCATCCTTTGCTCATTGTGTGGATTTTAAAAGAACTAAGTTCCTCACCTTCGGTATCGGGCAGAGGATTTCCAAGCCCGCAAGGGTTATAGCAAGTAAACTATTATAACCTTAGTTTCTAAACTTTATTTTGTTAATGAGTTTTCTTATAGTTTTAAATGAATATAACTTAGTTTTTTTCCATAGGGAAGAGGGAGAGAGGGTAACCAGGAGGAGAAAACCCATGGCCCTCTTCCCAAGTGATGAAGGTAAAGTTTCTCATCTCTATCCAGTGGTTTATCAAAATAATTGATTTTGTTTTTAGGATTTAAGAGAGGTATTAATGTCAATACATTGTTTTGATAGGCGTAGCCAGGGTTCCCATGAATGGGTAATTATGATGTTGGGGACACGACTCGAATTTCCTCAATGGCCTAAGTCATCTTTTAAGGTAAAATCACACATTACAGGGTTTAAAGTTTGTCTACAAATTTTTACAATTTGATCAATGTAATAAGTTACCTCCTTTGCATGCAGATAAAATATTCAGAATTCAAGCCACACGAGGATGGAAACAAGGTTAACTCCTCTCAAGCCTTTTCCTTCTAAACCTTGAGGTAAGAATCCTCAACCCTTACTTTGTTGCTTAATAATTTTGATAAACCAACTAAGTGTATTATGCAATAATGCTTGTGATTTGTGTGCATGCAAACCATGGTGTGACTTCAGTCACTCTTCATTGGATCTATGCAACAGCCTCTAGGTATGCCTCCATTGGATTTTATACGGGTTGACAACACCTAATTTTACTCTTTTCCTAATAAATTAGGGAAGGAGAGGGCTTCAATTCCTCTATTGTTTAAGATAAGTTGAAAAATTGTAGTTGTTTATAGTGGCTATAATTTGGTTAGCATCTAGCGCGATTTGATAAATTTGTTGTAAACTTAATTGCATGAATGGTAAACAACCATTTAAGATTTTCTTTTTTGTATTTAATTGTCCGATATGGAACTTGTGTGGTGGATAATAGTACTTTATGTTTATAATTCCTAGATATTAACTCGATTAGATTGTTGTTGTGTTTGGAAACTCAGATCTGTGAAATTGACGTTTTAACTAGATTTGTTAATTAAATATTTTGTTGGTAACTAGTTTATTAAACATGAGAGTTCTATTTTTAATTAATTATGTATCTTTAGATCCATCCAATTATGGGTATGGAAGCCCAAAATAGATACTAGGGATAATGTATGCATATTAACTTTAAAACAAAGGTAAACTCTATGTAGAAACCTTCATCTCATAGAGGAATGTGATTAGTTTAAATTTAATTATATCTATATTGTGATTTTGTTTTAAAACCTTCTATGTCTTATTTGATTACTTTAAATGATTGTTTAAACAAAGGTTTATTAATAGTATCTAGCTTATACATATTATTAAGAGATAATACTTCTAAGGAAGCATTTCTTCTCTACTTAGCGTATCTCTGATTATTACTTGCAATATGAACATATTTGATATAACCACACTTTAAACAAAGGGTTGTACAGTTATCTACATTTGTATTTTAAAACAAATAAGAGATCTATGTGAAGAGTCTCTCGGATCTTGTTGTTAAGTATGATATTTATACATTATAGGGGTTTATTTATAGTGCATGTTACTTAACATAGGAAAACATTGTAGAGAGGAGTAATTTACCATTAAAATTTCTACATAAGAAAGAGATCTTCAGTTTCTACATTTTGTACATAAGTAATTAACTAACAACAACTTATAACTAAGAATGTATTATTAAACACAATACAAAGAATATTAATGGATACATGGTAAAATTCTCAGTTTATAATGCACTTAAAATTTAAATCTAGTTTAATATTGTAGTTATCAATAGTAAAACAATCAATAAATTTAGTGAGGAATGTGCACTACTATCAGGAAAACTGAACTAAAGCTATCCTTCCTCCAAACCAACTCCTAGAGTATCCAAAACATACTTGCTCCATAACCCTTGAGCCTGTTTGTTGAACCACAAGTGTAAATTATGATCAATGCCCCATCTCTTTGCATTAGTATATTATTTACCATACATTGCCAACTTGTTACTTATTCGATGGACATACTATTTTATAGTATTTTTCCTAGGATTTGGTAATTTATGAGCCTCCTGCTCTTTAGGGACCCACAAGGATTCTTAACCTAATTTTGGGGAAGATGCCTCTTACGTCACTTGAGTTCTCACTCGACAGTATTGTCCATTTTTAATTTCCCCTTGTGGGGCAGAAAAAACTCTTCCAATAGCTACTTCAGTTATGATTCCTTTTAGTATTTTAATTATTCCAATAATAATAATCCATTACATTTCATTTTTACTTTATTGTCAATATATATATATATATTCAAATTGATAAATAATTTAAAAATTGTTTAGTGTCATACAGTATCAAAAGACACATTTTTCAACATCGTTTCATGTGGAAACTAAGCCCAAGCTGTAGATCGATTACACTCACAAAATTACTAGTCTTGCAAGAAAAAATTCAACAAAAAAGAGGTTGAATATTGAGCATAAAAAAATATTGTATTGAATAAGTGTACATAAGCCAGCCTCATAAATTAATAGGCTTTCCAAATATATAATTAGATCAGATATTCGAAAGCATAAGGATGTGTTGAGGCCTGGAAATTCGTAGGCAACAACAGCAACGGATTCTCCCCAGTCAACGTTCCCAACTAGCCCGTGACTGTTTGGTGTAGGGAATCCGTCTGGTTTGCGGTCCGGCTACCGTAGGTCAAGTAACAAAAACAAAGGGTTTTACCAGTTGCGGCCCGGTCCACCGTATATATTTTTTTGTATTTTTTGACTTAAGTATGATATGCAAGTGCCTATTTAACATGCAGATTGACGTAGAATATGAGGAGTGGCCACAATGTGATGCGCAGGTTCTTACCTCTCGTCTTAAACTCTCTCGCATCTAAATCACACACAGTAATAAATTACAACTAACTACCTAACCTATCCCTAGGGAGCAAAGTTATCATTCATTAATGAGTAATGTAATTTGTACATGCATTATGAAAAATCACAGATAGCTGATACTTCTTTCAAAATGCATGAACATTAAAAGATATTTGAACAACCAGATAGCCAATTGTTTATGAACAGCATTCATTACTCATAGTGGAAATCTTCATAAAATAAACCAGAGAACATTCATACAAGAACATAGGTTCAAAGAGTTAGAACATTCTCACAGTTAATGGACACAAAGCTGAAAACGAAATAGTTCCTCTTCAACAAATCCATAGCACAACATTTGAATATTCCACCAAGCTTTCTCCAACAGGCATACTGTAATTATCTATTGCAAAAGTAAATAGTTATTCTTACAATATTTCTTCACAAATCTAACTGGGAAAAAGTCCCCTTATTCCCTCTATTTCCTCTATACTTATACAACAACCAAAACTCTTGGGCTGCCCCTTCGTGACATTCGGGATCCCCCAACCATTTAATCTCACAATTTTGTCCTTTGTGAGTGCTGATGATTCATACAAACGTTATATTTCAGATTTAACAGAAAAACAATTTTATGAAAAGGGACCAGCTTGGTAACTGTCGAAATTTTCCAAGCCTGGGCCTCTGCCTCTATTTATTTTTCTCAGTCATTCGTTGGTCTCTTGCTGGATCCCGTAGAGCTTAAACCTAGCTTTCTTCTTCTTTTCTCTGCTTCTGCTTCTTTGTTCCTCAACCACTTCCTTCTTTGCTGCCTCCCTTCTACTTCATATTTTAAACACAGCTTACTTGCAGTAATCATCTTGTCATAAACACAGACTGTTCTTAGACCATTTATCGTTGACAGAGTACACAAAATGTGTCAAAAAACACATCTGGTAAAATGAACTTTAATGCATGATAACACAAAGAAAAATCCAGCGAGTTCATATCCTAAAATAAAAGGCCCAAAAGACAGATTCTTTAGCTCAAGCGAAGTTGCATATGGACTATTCCACATCCTCCGAAGAAAACACCAAAAATAACACAGTAACCGCCATAGGAAAATAGAGTGGAAGCACACAAGAAAGGCCGGAAAATACTGAGCATCAGGCGAAAACATGAACTCACCTCGGTGGGTGGAAAACTAAGGATCGGAGGCCGCAAGGATAATACCTTCCGCAACGTCGGATGGTCAAACCACTAATCTATCCATGGAGACATCCGCAGTGGAAGTTCGCAATACTAATCGTCGGAAGATCGGAGCGATAAAGGGAAAGGGAGCCACAACGGCGGAGTCATAAAGAACAAACCATTCCGCAATGGGAAAATATCAAAGGAAAATCAAAATAAACGATCGGAATGCTAGTGCCTTTTCCATCCGCAACGATGGGAACATGAAGGATATCACGCTCCGCCACAAGGAAAAAATCTTTCTCGGAGAAAAATGGCTAAAGATTGGAAGGCTAGTTATTTTCGCAGCCGCAATGGCAGAAAAGAAAAGGCTAAGGACATGCGACCCGCGGGTGGGAAAGTTCACAATTGGAAGTCAAAATATCATTGACATCGGAAGAAAAAAGCCTTGCGCAGCCGCAACGGCGGAAGAAGAAAAGAATATGGGCACGCGATTAAAAGACCAACACGCATCGAAAGTTGGAGAGATTTGCACATCGGGTGCTTAGCCGATTTGGGAGCCGCAACGGCAGAAATGTAAAGGACGCAACCTTCTACAATGTCGCGGTTTAAAATGACTCAACTTCCGGAAGGATAGAGCTTTCTGCAGCCGCAACGGCGGAAACTCCATAACTCAAGGATCGACAAAAATAACAAAGTGGGCCCGTAAACCAAAATGGTAATCGGGAGAGATCATAATATTCCGTCTGCAACGGCAGAGAAAGTATTAATAAACTGCACCGATGTAAAAACCAAAGTCAGTCGATCGAAACAAACGCATCGGAGAAAACGTAGAATCCAAGACTTGTTATTTTTCCGCAATGGCGGGAGCAACAACCAAATCAACTTCCGATTCAAACAAGTTGAGAATGTATCCAAAGGCAACAATCAAGTTTGATCAAACAGTGGATTGTTTCAAGCATTAGAGGAAAATCTAAAACAAATGGTAGATCAATCCAAGCATTAGAAATCTTTTTATAAAATCATTAGATCAAATCAAAGAAGAAAAATCAAACTAATCTAAGCAAAAGGAGGGTCCCGAAATTTTTTGGAATTTTGGGAAGATGTTGCAGCTGGAACAGGATGCTATTCAAATTAGACAAAAATAAGGCTTACTAAACTAGTCAAAATCCCCCATAGGTGCATAAATCACTTTCCTAATCTGTCAAGATGCTCATGAATTGGCTGACTGAGATGTACTAGATGATAGGTGATGGAAAGAGATAAGATACATGCTTTTGGATGGAAAAAAATAGGGAGGTTTAGTTGGTAAAAAACAAAGGTAGTTACTCCTAGACTAGCTTTTCCCTTTTTCCTTAAAACTGCTGAAAATAAAGGAAGCTTTCAGGAAAAGAAGAACTATGCTTTTGCTATTATGGAATGACTGCATAGTTGTCATAATATTTTCTAGGATGTTCTAAAGCACTCCTTAATCTAGTTTTATCATTTGTTGACTTCTAGGTGCAAGTGGATTCCAACCAACATAGTAAGGAATCTAGGAATAAGACAAAATTGACAAATTAATGTATCCTAACTGTAACTATGGGTTTAATTATACATCCCCTTTAATCATGACTTTATGTAAAACATCCAAAAAATATATCATATTATAGGGTATAGAAACAAGGATTAGTCACCCTTTACATATTGCTTATCCATACAACCAAGGAAAAAGTGTCACATCCCCGGTTTTGACCCCGTTTGCATGATGTATATAATGTAATTAATTGTGGTGAGGAGCTTAAGGAAAAAGCCCCACCATCGATTTGGGTGTGTGTGTGTGTCGGCAATGGGGATAGTTGCCGATGGTTTATCATGCTATGTGGCACATTATGGTTGGCATCATGTAAACATGCACATCAATTAAAATAAACCACAACCAGCTACGGCAGTGCAACGTTGAATGAAAATGGCATGGTTCCAAAGGATAAGGGGTGGGGGATGTCAAACCTTGGTTATGGGGGAAAAACCCATGTTTTTCCACCTTTGTTGTTTTGCCACATTTCCTTGTCTCATCCAACCTTGTCAACCTCTTTAATGCTTCAGCTGGTGGTTGAGGAGTTATGGCTGCTGGTGGTTGAGGCAGTTATTGCCTTGGGAGTGGGGTGGCAGAAGTTGTCAGTCCCTTCCCACATGCCCACTCCACCCACGACTGCCTTCACTCCACGCTTGGTCTCCACCTTCTCCATGACTCCATTCTTCCCTTGGTCGGTTGCTCTCCTGCCGGGTCTATTTGTATTCCTCACGCAGAGGTCTGTTCATCGTCCTCATGCACCTGAACTTCACTGCGAGTGCCATATTCTTCGTGGTCTGCTCATGCTCATGTGGAGGGACTCTGCGTTGGCTTTGCTCACGCTGGGAGCAAGAGGAATCGTGGCTGTTTCTTGGGATTTTTGGGTGTAGGAGTTATTTCGCGCTCGGGGGCTGTGTGTGAGTTTCCTTACTGAATTGCGGCCGTACATTTGTTTTCCTCTGGGTGTTGCGGTTCGGTGCAAGTTGCACGCACGCCCAGACTATTGGTGCATTTTTCCATGCCATGAGCCATGCTCACTGATTACGTTTTGGGATTGTTGTCTTCCCTATGTTTTGTTTCCTGTGGTGCCCAAATTCGTTTTGGGCCACTATGGATTGCTAATTTGTTCGCTGAATTTCCCTGTCTTGGGGCTGTGGATTGTTTCTATCATCCACTGTATGCTTGTGGCTTATGACACACCCTAGTTTGGGTGTTGTTGTTGAGTTGTTTTGGCCACGATAGGGCCAAGAACAACTCCATGTTGCCTTGTGGGCTTGAGCGGTGCTCACCTTTGGTTGGGATTGTCCCTAGTCGTCTTTGTTTCTTCACAGGGATGTGAAGGGTTGTTTTGATGCTGGTATGTAGTGGTTGGTCTTCAGACTGTGCTGGCTTGGCCAATGTGGAAGGCCCGGTAAACCCAACGGTGTTGGTTTGGATGATTGTGTCCCTCGGCTATGTGTAAGCCTACGTTGACCCTTATCCTTGGAGGAATCATGCCCAGCTCGGGGGTGGCAGCGTTGCTGAGAGATTGATGAGCACGCTGGCCTATGGTTGGGTGGAACGTTGCAGCAACGTAGCTGGTTACGGGTGAATTCTTCGTCAAAAGATAAGTGCTGCTGACTGTTTCTTCTCTGTAATTTAATCTATTGTATAATGAATTATGATGAACATGTTTTATGCTGGAAATGTATGTGTGTTGCTTCCACTGAAATATTGATTCATTCTGCATCTATGTATGCTTGTAAGTTTTAATTCCAGCATTGATTTCTTGTGATTATGTTCATGGGGCTGTTTTCCCGGTTGCATTGGTGTTCGTCGCGTCCTCTTCGCCGGTACGAGGGATGGGGAGGTGACAAAAAGGAAGAAACCCAAGGGGAAAATCCTCCCTTAAACATGGACATAAACAAATTGGAAATCTTGTTATCAATCAGTATTCACCACATTATCAAAAATCCTAGCATGGATTTGATATTATTGAATGTATTCTCATAAAACACCTTGGTGAAGATGTCTGCTACTTGCTCTGAAGATACGCAGTAGAGTAGAGCAATGGTACCATCATGCACAAGATCCCTGATATAGTGCATATGAATCTCAATGTGTTTGGTTTGTTGTCTTTGGAATTTATTATTACATATTTTAATGTTCATTTGATTTTCCCAATAGATGAGAGTGGAATTCTCTGATTCGATCCTGCATTCTCCAAGTATTCCTGCAACCAAAAACATTGAGTAGTTGCATTCACAACTCCTCTATACTCTGCCTCTGTAGATGAGAGTGCACTGGCACTCTTATTATTACTTGACCAGCTTATTGGTCCATCTACAAGAATGAACAAAAATATTCAAGTAGACTTTCGATCTATGTTGTCACTTTCCCAGTCACTATTAGTAAATCCAACTAGCTCTAAGTCAAATTTTGCTGCATAAAAAATCTCATGAGTTTTTGTTCCTTGAACAAAGTTTAGAATTATTTTATCTTCTTTCCAATGGATTTCATGAGGCTGATCCATGTGTCTGGAAGCCACACTAACTACATAATATATGTCAGGTCGATTATGAGTTATATAAATCAAACAACCAATCAACTTCCTATATAGTGTATTATTTACCAAAGGAGAAGAACTTGCTTCTTCAAGCTTAATTCCAGAATGGAATGGAGTCTTGCTTGGCTTGTAATACTTCATGCTGAACTTGTTGAGCAGATATGAAGCATACTTGGAATTATGAAATTTGATTCCATATGATGATTGAGAAATTTTGAGACCCAATAATTGGCTCAACAATCCCAAATCTATCATGTAAAAGGAATGGTTTAGTCCATCCTTCAAGGAGGAAATCTCTTTCTTTGAACTTCCTTTTATCAATAGGTCATCCACATACAAAAAAATAATCATTAAAGAACCATGTATCAAATTAAAATATACATTCGGATCAGACTTGCATGGAACAAAATTCTGTGACAACATAAATCCATCAATCTTGGCATACCAAGCCGTGGGGGCTTTCTTTAGCCCATACAATGATTTCTTTAACCTGCACACTAAAGATGGATTATAAAAAAATAATTCACTTTTATGCATATAAATATCTTCTTTCATATCTCCATGTAGAAAGGCACACTTCACATCCATGTGATGCACCTCCCATTTCCTTGAAGTTGTAATGGCTAATGATAGCCTTATGGAGTCCATATTTTCCACTAGTGAAAAGTTCTCATTGTAATCAATATCTTGAACTTGTGAGTATCCCTTAGCTACCAATATTTCCTTATATTTCAAAGGTGAACCATCATAAGAAAAAGTTGTTTTATAAACCCACTTACACTTTAATAGTTTTCTTCCTCGAGGGGAGATTGACTACTTGCCATGTGTCATTCTTCTGGGGCAAGTTGTATTCTTCTGTAACACCCTGGTTTTGACCCCGTTGCATTAGATGTATATGATGTATATATTGTAAATAATCATGGTGTGGAGCTAAAATCCAAGGCCCCACCATTGATTGGTTATGCTATGTTTCGGGTTGAAATTGTCACCGATGGTATATCGGGGCATGCGGCATACATATCAGGTTTTGTCATCATGTAAATATGCATCTCTAATTAAATAACCCAACAAGATACATTTGCGGCAACCAAATTGAGAAGGGGCATGGTTTTCACAAGGACAAGGGGGGGGGAATTTGTCAAACCTTGGGCTATGGGGGAAAAATCCATGTGTCATCCTTCCTTGTCTTATCCAACGACCACCTTAATGTTGCTGGGTAGTTGAGGCAGTTATGGCTGGGAGTGGAGTGTGGAAGGATTGTCAGTCCTTTCCCACATGCACACTCCACCAGTAATGGAACCTCGTGATGGGCAGAAGAATGAATACACCTCTCATTCCACTCACTCCACTATGCCATTCTCTCCATAGTATGTTCATTCTCATCCATAGGCATTTTTTTTTCCTGTTCATCCTCACACAGGCGCGATAGTCTGATTGTTCCCACACACAAGCTTCTTTTTGGGTTTTGTCTCTCACAGCCAGGAAGGAGAGGAGCCATCTCCACTGTCAGTCACATTTTTCACAGAGAGGAATCTAGTGTGTTTCGATCCGTATTTAGGATTTGGTGTAAATATTCTTTGACGCACTGGGCTCTACGTTGTTGTTACTCACGCAGCAAGCTGGGGACCGTTCGGTCACTATCACCCATGATTTTTTTTTCTGTGGAGAGCCATTTTTACACTCAGGGACTGCGTGTAAGTTTTCCTTACAAATTTTTGGTTTGTGCATATGTTTTTCCCTCTGTATTTTGGTGTCTGGTGCAAGTTTCCCTCACACAGGTTGGGAGACTGTATTTTCATCCCCAGTGTGGTCTGTGTAAGTCTTTTCCGCTTGCTTTGTTTCCATGGATGGACTATTTTTTTCCCCATGTTGTGAGTTGTGCTTACTGATATGTTTTGGGACTGTTGTAATTTGCTTGGGAGTCGTTTTGGCCACGATAGGGCCAAGAATGACTCAGGAGTCATTTTCCCTGTTTAAGCTATAACTGCTAATTGATTGCATGTGTGCAATGGTTGGTCTTCGAACTGTGTTGGGATCAGGGATGGGGGCTTGAGTTGCTTGAGAAACCTGGTGTGTTTAGAAACCACACAGATAGAGCTAGAGGGATAGCTTTCTTCTCCACAACCCCTGAATAGCACTGGAAGGGAAGTCAGGGTGTGAGGGACTGTGTAGCATTGAAGGGACTGATTCCTTGTGTTGGGTGTGTGTGGGTGTCTTAGAAGTCAGGCTAGTTCGGGTGTAGGTGTTCCTAGCTCTATAATGAGATCACCAGCTTAGCATTTATCCTTTCCCAACTCCTTGATGGCCTGATAAACCTGACCATGTTGGCTTGGCTGTCTTGTTGATGGCCTGATAAACCCAACTGCATTGGCTTGGCTGTGTTTGTGTATCCTTGTCTATGTGTAAGCCTGCTTGTTCCTTATTCCTTGGGGAATCATGGCCAGCTCAGGGGTGGTGGCATTACTGAGAGATTAAGGAGAACACTGGCCTATGGTTGGGTGGAACGTTGCAGTGAGGTAGCTGGTTACGAAACGAGTTCTTTATAAGATAAGTAATTTTGTCTATTTTACTTCTGCAATATTAATTACTGTTTATGAATATGATGAACATGTTGAATGCTTGTATGAATGTATGTTGCTTCCGTTGTGTATGATAAATGATCATGTATGCATGTTCTAGTTCAAGCATTTTGTTTCAGCATTTCAACATTTTATGAATGCACATGTTCATGGGGCTGGTTTCCCGGATGGTTAAGGCCATGGTAGCGTCCTCTTCGCCGGTCGGAGGGTAGAGGATGTTACAGTGTGGTATTAGAGCTTGTAGGTTGTAGCATGGGCCTCTATGGGCCATGAAGAACCAGTTAGCAGAGGCATGTTTCTTTCTTCCTAGAAGAAATTGGAGAATGACTGGAAAATTCACAAAATTTGTCTAAGTGTCTGAACTATCGGTTCATCGAAAGACTTAGTGGGAAGGACTTCCGATGCAGCGGAGAGCTAGGTGGAAGCACACTCGATGGAGGACAGTTGGAAGAAAAATTACAGGAAAATTTTCTAAGTTTTCATTGGCTGTTGGCAGAACTTAGTGGATGTGGGAGCCGCAGTTTCAGTGAAGATCAGTCGAAGGCCGCCAAAACGTTGGCTCGATGTAATTGAAGAAACACCATATTTTGACTTTTGACGTCAATGAAATTTAGTTGTTCGGATTGCCAAGGCCGTTGGCAGAAAATAGTTGTTGGGTTCGCCGACACATAGCACTTAGTGGTTCCGATCACTGACAGATGTTATGTTTCATGGAAGGAAGAAGGGAAATTTTTTTGAAAAATTTGTCTAAGTGTTCAAGATCATCGGCGATTAGCAGAAGTTAGTGGTTTGGACCGCCGATGCACTGGAAGAAGATTAGTTGAATGGACCAACGATGAAGTTGGAAGGGTTTAGTTGTTTATGCACCCACCGTTGCAGCTGTTTAGTGGACTATCCTCCTGACGAACAGTTTTTCCGACTGTCGATTCCATAGTGAATAGGGGTTCTAACCGCCGATAGGATTGTCGCCGCAGAAAACATAGAGATTTCACTGGCCGCCGTTGAAGAAGCCTAGAGAACTAGCCGCCCGATGAGTAGACGAATAGGTCACCGATGAACAATGGATAAAACTAGAATTTTTGGCCGCCGAAATGTCGGATTGTTAGTTGGAATGAGACCCGATCCTGTACAAGGAAATTTTGAGTTTCAAGTGGGATTTCTTAGCAAATTTCGACTATTTTTCAGAGGGATTTTCAGCGGTTTTTCAGTGTATTTTCAAGGATGAAAAGGAGAAAGTGGCAGTGATCTTATCCGCCAAATTGCGTGAAATATGAATATTTACAACAACAAAAAAAACAAGGGTGCTTCCCTCGACCCACCCTGCAGTGGCCTGCAAGGGGGCAAGCCCCCTTGACCCCCGTCACCCCCTCAGATAGACGTTCTTTGATGAAGAAAATCTTGTGTTTGGGAAAATTGTTATTTTATGGTTTTTCCAGGAGAAGGTAAGTAAATTTTGAATTATATCAATGTTATGCATCTAACAGTTGTGTTACTAACATGTTTGCAGAATCATAGTCACCTTCAAGAGCAATATTCCAGGTAGTGCAGTTTGGTAAGTAAGTGGTGGTTTAGTTATGAGAACCCATGATGGATATGATTCTCGGGATTCTTATGAGCATCCTCGAGATGCCATGGGAGAAAATTTCCATAATGGAAACGACGACATAGAGTCTAATGGAAGGAGATTCCAAGAGACATCGTCAGATGTTGCAGCCACCATGAGAAGCTTGATAAAAGCCCAGGAAGAGCAGCATTAGTTGAATGCTGCAATGTTTCAGAATTTGACAGACTTTCAATGAAAGATAGACTCTGGATGAGGTACAACAAGACCAGAAGGCAGTAAGAGTAGTACTAGGAGAAGGAGAAGGAATTCTAATGGATCATCTGATTCTGAAGAATCTAGCGGGGATTCAAGTTCTTCTTCTCATATAAGGAAAAGAAAGAGACACCATAGGGATCGCTCTCGGGATGGATTTAAGAAAGCTAAACCTCCTACATCTGATGCTGAGGTAAGGACTAGACAAGAGGCTAAAGCTTGGCTTCTTGGAATAAAGAAGTACTTTCAAGTGGATGACTATTCGGGAAACATGAAGGCAAGAGTTTCCATATTCAATATGAATGGAAGAGCATCCATTTGGTGTGAACACTTCAAGCAATTAAAGAGGATCAGTGAAAGGAGACTTAAGTGGAAACATTTCAAGAAGTATTTCAAGCAGAAATACCTCTCTGACAGCTATTATGATGACAATATTAAGGAGTTCCATGAGCTGAGATTGGGACAGCGGACCATGGAAGAATATGCAAATAAGTTTTTGGAGTTGTTGAGGTATGTCTGGTACATCAGAGATGAAAAATTGAAGGTCTAGCATTTTCTGTGTGGATTACCTTAGTCTTACAAAGACAAAATTGAGTTTTATGAACCTAGAAATCTTGAGGAAGCAATAAGGAAGGCTAAGTATTGCTATGAGAAAATAAAAGGTAAGCCGGATTACCATAAGGCATGGAAGGACAAGAAGAATGAGAAGTTTGACCAAAGAAAGAAAGGTTTCAAACCTTCTAACTTCAGGAATCAGCAGAAGCAGCCATCCCAAGCTGCGAGTAAGCTAGTTGGAGTGACAGGAGAAAAGCCTAAAGATCCACAACAGAATAAAGGGACACTTCAATGTTGGAAATGTGGAGGACCCCACATGCACAGGAATTGTCCACTCGAGAATGAGAGTGCAAGGCTAGATTATAACATTCAAGAAGCAGAAATAGTGGGTCAAGTAGCAAGAGAAGTCTCTAGGATTTATGCAGCACTGGAGGACCACCAAGTAGATCAAAAGTCAACTGTGGTTGAAGATGTAGGTAAGATTGTTAAGCAATCTGTTTCTATTTTAATTGACCCTGGTTCTACTCATAGTTACATTACTCCTAGAGTAGTGGAGATTTGTGCTTTTAAGAAGGTAAAGCATAGGAAGTCTTGCTTAGTTCAGCTAGCCACTGGAACTAAGAGAAAGGTTAGTGAAGTGGTGGAGAAATGTCCATTGTTCATGGATGGATTGGTCACTTGTGTAGATCTGAATGTTCTAGCGCTTGGTTCATATCATGTTCTCATTAGAATGGATTGGTTAGAAGCTCACAGGGTAAAGCTTGACTGCTACAATAATACTTTTGAATGCATGAATGAAGAAGGGAACCTAGAAGTTCTGAAAGGTATTCCAAAGGTGATTTCAGTATGGAAGGTTTCAGCAATGTAGTTAAAGAAGTTATGTAGGAAGGGTTGCCAGTTGTATGCCACTCACATTTTGGAGACATCAGGAGATGAAAATCCTAGGTTGGAGGACTATTAGGTGTTACAGGAATTCAAGGATGTGTTTCCTGATGAGATTCCAGGGCTTCCTCCAAAGAGGGACATTGAATTCACAATTGAACTTGTTCTAGGAGCAGCACCAGTGTCCAAGGCACCCTACAGGATGAGTAAACCGGAGATGCTAGAGTTGAATATGCAACTGCAAGAGTTGTTGGAAAAGAAGTATATTTGGTCGAGTGTGTCTGCGTGGGGAGCACTAGTTCTATTTGTAAAGAAGAAAGATGGTACACTTAGGTTATGTATTGATTACAGACAATTGAACAAGGTTACTGTGAAGAATAAATACCCTTTGCCTAGGATTGATGACCTCTTTGATCAAATGAGAGGAGAAAAGGTATTTTCCAAGACTGACTTGAGGTCTGGTTACCATCAAGTGAGAATCAAGGATGAATACATTCATAAGACAGCCTTCAGAACAAGGTATGGACATTATGAGTTTGTAGTGGTACCATTTGGTCTCACAAATGCACCAGCTACATTTATGTGCCTTATGAATAGTGTCTTCAGCAGATATTTGGATAAGTTTGTTCTTGTTTTCCTTGATGACATTCTTGTTTATTCTAAGAATGAGGAAGAACATGAAGAGCATTTGAGATTGACATTGGAATTGCTTAGGGAGCAGCGGATATATGCAAAACTGAGAAAGTGTGATTTCTATAGAGATAGAATTCAGCATTTGGGTCACATTATCTCAGAGGAGGGTATATCTGTGGACCTTGAAAATATTGACGCCATTATGAATTGGCCTACTCCAAGAAATGTGACAGATCTTTTATGGGACTTACAGGATACTACCAGAGGTAAGATATTTTATGGGACTTACAGGATACTACTAGAGGTTCATTGAGGGATTCTCCAAAGTTGCACATGCCATCACTTCTTTTCAAAAGAAGGGGATGAAGTTCAAATGGAAATCGAGGTATGAAGAAAGCTTCCAGCAGTTGAAGAATCTTCTCATTAGTACACCAGTATTGTAAGTTGTAGATCCAGAGAAATAGCTTGTGGTGTGTACCGATGCATGCGGACAAGGGCTTGGAGCAGTCCTTATGCAGGACAACCACATGCTATGTTATGAGTCAAGGAAGCTGAAGGAGCATGAGAAGAACTATGCCTCTCATGATCTAGAGCTTGCAGCCATAGTACATGCTCTCAAGATGTGGAGGCATTACTTGATGGGTAGAATATTCGAGCTTAGGACAGACCATTTTGGTCTGAAGTATTTATTTTTTATCAGCCTATTCTGAATGCTAGGAAAGCAAGATGGCTGGAGTTTTTATGTGAGTTTGATTTTGGAATCAAGCACATAAAGGGAAAGGAAAATAAGGTAGTCACATGCACTCAGCAGGAAGGTGCAAGAAATGCATGTGGCATCTCTTAGTATTTTCCAATCAGATTTGAGGTAGCAGATTGTTGATCATGTTGCTGAAGATGAATTGTATGAGCAGGTGAAAGACAAATTGCAATAGGAAAGTATTGAGAGGAGGCATGAGGGATATAAATTGGTAGAAGATGGACTTCTCACTTATAAATGTAGAATTTATATTCCCAATATAGCAGATTTGAGGAGAGTTGTTATGGATGAAATCCATCAAGCTCCGTATTCTGGTCACCCAGGATATCAGAAGACAATTGCTATAGCTAGAAAGCAATAATTTTGGCTAAAAATGAAAAGGGATATGGATGAATACATTTCAAGGTGCATAAAATGTTAACAGGTAAAGGTTGAGCATCAACACCCTGCAGGTTTGTTGCAGCCTTTGCTAGTTCCAGAATGGAAATGGGAAATTATTTCCATGGATTTTATTACAGGATTGCCGATGACTTGGAGACAACATGATTCCATCATGGTTGTGGCAGACAAGTTGACTAAGCCAACACATTTTATACCAGTTAAGTCTATGCATAAGACTGATGACATTGCAAAGATCTTCATGAAGGATATTTTCAAATTGCATGGATTGCCTAAGGCAATAGTCTCTGACAAAGATGTCAAGTTCACTTCCAACTTTGTAAGGGGTTATTTGCAGATTTGGGTAAAAAGATAAACTTCAGCACTGCATACCATCCTCAGAGAGATGGGCAGATAGAGAGAGTTAATCAGGTGCTTGAAGACATGCTTCGCATGTACGTAATGGACAAACCAACCAAGTGGGAAGATTACTTACACTTGGTAGAGTTTTCTTATAACAATGGACATCAAGCATCCTTGGGGATGAGTTCGTATGAAGCTTTGTATGGGAGAAGGTGTAGGACACCTGTGACTTGGGATAATCCAGTGAACAAGACTGTGCTCGAACCAGAATTGCTCAAGGAAATGGAGCAAGAGGTTGTAAAGATCAGGCAGAATCTGAAAGCAACATAGGACAGACAGAAAATCTATGTAGATAAGCATAGGGTGAATAGGGAGTTTAGTTTTGGGGATCATGTTTACCTCAGAGTGAGGGCAAGGAAGAGTTCCTTGAAGATTGGAAGTTGTGCCAAGCTATCACCAAGATATTGTGGGCCATTTGAAGTGCTTGAAAGAATAGGGCCAGTTGCATATAGACTTGCATTGCCTGCTAGCACTAGAGCTCATAATGTTTTTCATGTTTCTTTCTTAAGAGATATGTACATGATCCTAACCATGTGATAAATTGGGATGTGATTCAGGTGGAACCCGAGGGAGAGTTTCGAATCGAGCCAATGTGCATCCTCAACCAGAAGGTCACAATGCTCTAGAACTGGGCCATAGGATAGGTAAAGGTGCAATGGAAGTACTACAGACATGAAGAGCCTCGTGGGAACTGGAGGAGGTTGTGTGGTTGGCACATCCATTTTTGTTCAATTCTGCGGAACACTGAGGCGATACCAGTGTAGCATTTTGTTCAATTTTTTAAAGCACTGAGGACAGTACTATTGAAGGGGGAGGGGAATGTAACACCCCTGTTTTGACCCCATTGCATTAGATGTATATGATGTATATATTGTAAATAATAATGTTACGGAGCTAAAGGCCAAGGCTCTACCATTGATTGGTTATGCTATGTTTCAAATTGAAATTGTCACTGATGGTATATCGGGGCATGCGGCATACATATTAGGTTTTGTCATCATGTAAATATGCATTTTTAATTAAATAACCCAACCAGCTACGTTCATGGCAACCAAATTGAGAAGGGGCATGATTTTCACAAGGATAAGGGGGGGGGGAATTGTCAAACCTTGGGTATGGGGGAAAAATCCATGTGTCATCCTTCCTTGTCTTATCCAACTACCACCTTAATGTTGCTGGGTAGTTGAGGTAGTTATGGCTAGGATTGGAGTGTGGTAGGACTGTTAGTCCTTGCCTACACACACACTCCACCAGTAATGAAACCTCCCAATGGGTAGGAGAATGACTATGCCTCTCATTCCACTCACTCCACTATGCCATTCTCTCCATATTCTATTCATTCTCACGCACAGTAATTTTTTTTTTCTGTTCATCCTCACATAGGCGCGGTAGTCTGATTGTTCCCATGCACAAGCTTCTTTTTGGGTTTTGTCTCTCGCAGCCAGGAAGGAGAGGAGCCATCTCCACTGTCATTCACATTTTTCACAGAGAGGAATCCGGTGTGTTTCAATCCGTATTTGGGATTTGGTGTAAATATTCTCTCACACACTGGGTTCTTCATTTTTGTTACTCACAAAGCAAGCTGGGGACCGTTCGGTCACTATCACGCACAATTGTTTTTCCCTGTGGAGAGGCATTTTTATGCTCAAGGACTGTACGTAAGTTTTCCTTACTGATTTGTGGTTCATGCATATGTTTTTCCCTCTATATTTTGGGTTCTGGTGCAAGTTTCCCTCACGCACAGGTTGGGAGACTATATTTTCATCCCTAGTGTGGTCTGTGTAAGTCTTTTCCGCTTGATTCATTGCCCTGGACGGACTATTGTTTTCCCCATGTTGTGAGTTGTGCTTACTGATATGTTTTGGGACTATTGTAATTCACTTGGGAGTCATTTTGGCCATGATAAGGTGAAGAATGACTCAGGATTCATTTTCCTTGTTTAAGCTGTAACTGTTGATTGATTACATGCATGCAATGGTTGGTCTTCGGACTATGTTAGGAGCAGGGATGGGGGATTGAGTTTCTTGAGAAACCTGGAGTGTTTGGAAACCACATAGATAGAGCTAGAGGGATGGATTTCTTCTCCAAAACCCTTGAATAGCACTGGAAGGGAAGTCAGGGCCTGAGGGACTGTCTAGCAGAGAAGGGATTGATTCCTTGTGTTGGGTGTGTGCGTGTGTCTTACAAGTCAGTCTAGTTCGGGTGTAGGTTTTCCTAGCTCTGTAATGAGCTCACCAGCTTAGCATTAAACCTTTCCCAACTCCTTGATGTCCTGATAAACCTGACCATATTGGCTTGTCTATCTTGTTGATGGCCTGATAAACCCAACTACATTGGCTTGGCTGTGTTTGTGTATCCTTGGATATGTGTAAGCCTACTTGTTCCTTATTCCTTGGAGAATCATGCCCAGCTCGGGGGTGGTGGAATTTCTGAAAGATTAAGGAGCACGCTGGCCTAAGTTTGCGTGGAATGTTGTAGCGACGTAGCTGGTTACAGAACGAGTTCTTTATAAGATAAGTAATTTTGTCTATTTTACTTCTGCGTTCTTAATTACTGTTAATGAATATGATGGACATGTTGAATGCTTGTATGAATGCATGTTGCTTCCATTGTGTATGATAAATTATCATGTATGCATGTTCTAGTTCAAGCATTTTGTTTCAGCATTTCAACATTTTATGAATGCACATGTTCATGGTGCTAGTTTCCCGGATGGTTAAGGCCATGGTAGCGTCCTCTTCGCCGGTCAGAGGGTCGGGGACGTTACATATTCCTTCATGTATATTTTCCATATTGAATCATATGATGCATATTAATATGTCTAAGGATATGATTCAACCATGACATATCACTTCTCAACAAAGAATGGATCTTTCACAGAAATGGCACTCTCAAATTCGAATCTAGTCCTCTTAGTGTCACTAGGATTCCCAGCTAGTTCCCCAGCTATATGAATGCTTATTTATTTCCATTTTGTCCTTGTAGGAATGTTAGGATATTCAATTCAATAATCACTATCCAACATATCAGAATCCAAAAACTAATTAGTCGCTTCACTTACAATTAGTGGTTGTCGTGATGAAGAGGACTCTCCAATTTCTGTTGTTGCTAAAGGCTTTTCTTCAAACTAAACACTACTTTCGATGAAATAATTTTGAGTTATAATGTTGATAAGATTGTACCCTTTTGAATATTTATAATACCCAAAAAATAGGCACTCTTGTCTTTTAGTTTGCAAATCCTTACTCCTTTTAGTTGGATTTCTAGCCGAAGCTTTTGAGCCAAAAATCTTGAAATGGGTCACATATGGATTGTGCCCACTTCAAGATTCGAAAGGAGTGAATCCATCAATTTTATTGTGAAGAACCCTATTCTTGATATAGGATGCACAGTTGATTTCTTCATCCCAAAACATTGGTGGAAAATGTTTAGACTCCATCATACAAGTTGCCATATCCTTGAGTGCTATATCTTCCTCTCAGCAACACCATTTTGATGAGGTGTGTAGAGAATAGAATGATGAATATGGATACCTTCAAGAGGTCAAAAAATTTAGACATGTGTTTTAGGAAGTAAGCCAAGCAGTACCTGGAAAATTCATGTATAAAGGTTAGGAAATATTTCTCTTAACTCATGGACATATGAGGGAATGCACCAAAAATTTCACTGTGGATTAAATCAAGGGGTGCAAAGGTTCTCTCTTGACTAGCTCTCTCATACTCATGCTCTGGGTGTTTTCCTACGATGCAACCTTGGCAGAATCCCTTAGAAAACTTGATATTTGTTAACCCTATTACCATGTATTTTTCACTCAAATATGAAATACAATTGTAGTAAATATGACCAAATATCTCATGCAAAATATTACTTTCTTCATTAGCATGAGTGAGAAGAGCAGAGGGATTTGAGAACTGTAAAAAATGGGAAAACTTATATACCTTCGAATTGTGATCCACAACACCTTTTTCTATGACTCTACCATTCAAAATATCTAATATTTCAACTTCATTGGGAGAGAATACAACCTTCTTAGTAGACCTATTGTGGGTCATCTGATACACTGAAAAGAGGTTAGAAACAAGATTCGGGACATACAACACATCATTGAAAGAACCATGGTCAAGATAAATCCTACCCTTCCTGATACTATCAGTAAGAGAGTCATCTCCCAAAACAATTATTGGACCTTTCGAATCATCAAGAGAGGTTAAATTCTCCCTTGTTCAAACAATGTTTCTTGAAGCTCTAGAATCAATGATGAAGGTGGATCATCTCAAAGTGTTGGAAACCAAGGCATGTACTCTCTCCTTGTCATCTGAATTTGACCCTCCTTCCCTCTTCTTTGCGCATTTAGGAATAGAAATGTTGTTATTCTCCAATATTTGGGTCAACATGTCAATTTGCTTCTTCATACAAGATCTCTCGGGATGATAGAACTTACTGTAGTATGTGCACTTGCTCATTTGACCTTTGTTCTTCTTCTTCTGGAAGTTCTTCTTGGAGCCTACGGTCTCTTCTTGGTACATTGACTTGTCTCTCTTTTTCTCAGGTGGCTTATTTGAATTGGATTTCTTCTTGACTTTGGAATCCACCCTCGACTATCCAACAACCAAATCTTGGTCTTTGGAAGGTTTTATGGTGCCCATTATTACCAATTTATCTTGCTCATGGGTGAGGGATTCCATGAAGTCAGCGATATTAGGCATCTTCCAGGATCGTGATGTTAATTTTATAGCATGGAAGGTCAAAACAAACACTGAGTAGTCAGGACCAAGATTCGAAATTATGGTCAAAACTAGTTTTTCTTTGTTCTTTTGGATTCCACAATGTTTTAATTGCATATCTAGGGCCTTAAACTTGGAAAAGTATACTTGGAAGGATTCAAAGCTGCTGGGACTCAATGAGATCAGCTTGTTCTTTATTTGATGTCCTCTCATTTCATATTTCTTTCCAAATAGAGTCTCAATATTATCCCAAACCTCATATGGTGATGACAATCCATCCAGATGGAAGAGGAGGTCTCTTGAAATGCTCAAGCACAAAAGACCACAGCCCTCATCCCTGAAGTTGTACCATTTAATTTTCTCTGTAGCTCCAATGGGGCCAGCATTAGTTTCCATTGTGACCCTATGGATGCATTTACTCCTCAAAAAAATATCCATCTCATCCTTCCATTCGAAAAACTTGAATGGAGTCAAGATGATCCTTTCAGATTGGTCCATATCTCATCAGTTGTACCCTTCAACCAACAAAATGCACTCGCAGTCACTGATGCAGAACCTATAATAGAGATATATAAGGATATAAATTTATCTATCAAGTCTTTGATTTCAGTTGGAAATTAAGTCCAAAATGTAGATCAATTACACTCACAAAATTACTAGTCTAACATGCAAAATTCAACAAAAAGGAGACTAAATATGGAGAATAAAACAATCCTGTATTGAATAAGTGTACATAAGACAACCTCATAAATTAATAATCTATTCTAATATATAATTACATCATAAATTTGAAATCATAAGGATGTTATTCAAATTAGACAAAAAACAGGCTTACTAAACTAGTCAAAATCCCCCATATGTGCATAAATCACTTTACTAATCTATCAAGATGCTCACGAATTGGCTGAGTGAGATGTATGATATGATAAGTTTTGGAAATATATCAGATTCATTCTTTTGGATGGAGAAAAAAAAGGAGGACGAGTTGGGAAAAAAACAAGGCAGTTAATCCTAAACTAGCTTTTCCCTTTTGCCTTACAACTTCTAAAAAGGAAGGAATCTTTCAGAGAAAACAAAACTGTGCTTTTTCTATTCTAAAATTAATGCAAATTTGTGAGAATATTTTCCAGGACGTTTCTAAAGTCCTCCTTAATCCAATTTTACCATTTTTTGACTTCTAGGTGCAAGTGGATGCCAACTAGCATAGCAAGGAATCTAGGAATAAGGCAAAATTGACAAATTAATGCCTCCTAAGTGTAACTATGGGTTTCCTTATTCTAACATTTCAATATCATGATGATTTCATATAATGTCTCTGAATTCATTATGGGTTGAGTAACTAGCTTCATTTCCATTTATTATTCTGCATATTCTTTATTTAATAATTCACCAATTGAATTTAGTGTTTTTAATGTAATATGAACCAAGCGTCTTATAGGTACCATCACATCAGCAAGAATAATTATCATCATCATGCATCATAAGTTGGGAGATGGGAAATATATCTCATGTATTTTTTTTCTTGGTTGTTGTAGCAAGGGTGACAATTTGGAAGACGGGAGATAGTGCTTCTCTCACATATTCAATGCCTTTGTTTCTATAGTAGGGAATGTGATATTGAATATGGGAGATGGAGCTTATATTTCATCCTCAAGAAATGTTTTTATTTTAATCATTTGAGTCTTCGAGAATTGTTGGTTTCTAAATCATTTGAGAACTGGTTTCTAAAAACTTCAGTGTTTCGGATGTTTCAGGTATTTTTCCTTGGAAATGGGTTTGGAAGACTGAAAATGGAATAAATTGTAGCCTAATTTGGTAGATTTTCCAGGAAATTAGTTCTATCGCATAGTCATGGAACATTCCCCAATCCAATTATTGGCCATGGCTATAATTTATAGCTAAGTATTTGTAGGAACTTATGATAAAATACAGACCTTCGTCCAATGTTAATTTTAATTAGTTTCTGAAAATTTCAATGTTAGAGATTGTTTGGATCGGATGTTTTCTTTTTGGCGTATATAATTTATTTGATCAATTTGAATCATCCCTTCAACAATTTTAAGTTTTAATATGAAAACTTGGAATTTATTTTTGTAATGAAGATACATATTGTCATGTCCCCATCCCAATGAGACTAGTAGTTGACAATGTTTCACCCACCTACTAGTTCCCTAGGTTGGGGAGGAGGAATTAAATCTTGCAATAAGGGATCTATTAGACCCAAGAGAAACTTATTTTTTCATTTACACATTAAATTTGGTCATAGAAATCAAATGGCATTACTTCATGAGGACATTTGGATGTTCATGGAGACCTTGGGCGGCTAAATTGTTCCTTAGTACACATGTCATGACTTAACCCCAAATTTGAAATTATGATTAATGAAACATTCTTCTAAATTTAAGAGGTGTTAAGTAACATATCATGATCCCAAGGATTCGAATGGGTGAATAGGAGTAACTCCCCATAGAAGAGGAAGAGGCTAGGAAGAAACTAAGTGCCACTTGGAGAAAGATTCCCTGTGTTTTATGACAACAATGATGGAAGATTCTATGAAAATTCAAACCTAATTTCAGACCTGATTTCAGAACTATGAAAATATGAAATTTCATGGATAAAAATATTCTCCAAGAAGCCGCACTTGGTTTTTGGTGGAAGCAATTCAGATTTGGAGAAAGATGAAGGGTGGAGAAGTGGCAAGTGTCATGGATTTTACTAAACATCAAGGATTAGTTGGGGGAAGCATATGGAAGTGAATTAGACCTTGGAGGACCTTAGGAGTGTTATAAAAATATTTCATGAGGAATTATAATGGCTTTTTCTTGTCCATTAAATGGTGAGTGCTCACTTACCCTGCTATTGAGCCAATTTTGAGAGAGTGATATTATCATACAAGTTGGTTGTGGGAGAGTCCACTGTGAAATATCATTTGGAACTTAATGGAGTTTTTTTACTTCATATAGGAGGATGCTACTTTTTGTGACCCATCTCCCCTCCCATTCTCTCAATCCCCACTTCAATATTTCACTATTTCTCCATGATGACACACTAGTGTGAATGGTGGTTGCGCCCCATTGAGTCTAGTTGATTCCAAAGAATGGGTGAATTATTTGTGTATCTATATCATGTCTCCAATTTTCTATTTTAATTCGAAATCAAAAGAAATACATATGCAAATTTCCACATTTCCAAGCTTTGTTGTGACTAGTTTCCATGTGTTGATTTCCCTTTTCAATGGAGTTGTATATCTGATGTCTGTTCCGACTTGGTTCTAATGTTATATATTTTTAGTGATATATTAATATTAATTCAATAGTATATATTCATTATTCTTTGTTTTGAACAATTATATACACAATTTGTGAGTCAAAGTTGAAATTTTACATGCCATTTCCCTTAAGCAAATATCATTGAATTAATGCATTGAAATATGAAGCTTTACACATATGTTGATGAACTATTAACCATACAAAATTAAAATAAATTAATTCTAATAACAGTACCAATCTCTGTTAAACAAGTTGGGAGGGTCGCATAGGATTTGGAGATCCATTTATGCTCAAGCCCTAGGGGGCATTTTACCATAAATTACTAGTAATTTTACCATTTTTTACAATGTTCCCAAATAGAGTTGCATATGTATATAAACTTTCATAAATTTATAATAGAGTCTATATATTTTTCCTAATATTCTCCATATTATCCCCTACCAAATTCAATACCCTCTTGTTTCATTCGAACCACCAAGAGTTAAGACTAGTCAAGACAATGTTTCCCCAAATTCTGCCTTTGTTGGGAATTTTTGAATTGGGTCATTACAGTGGTATTAGAGCATGATCTTAGAACCTGTTGTATCCCTCTACTAATATTTCCTAATTATAAAATCCCTCCATTATAAACTGAGACTAGATACATTAACAGTGGAAGAGAATAAAGTGAAGAAATCAATTCTAAGTATGAGGAGATTAGAAAAGAACTAGGATTTGGAGACATGAATGACAAGGAAGATAATGAGGACCTTAAGAAATGAATTAAATCATGTCTTGAAGGGATGACCACTAATTTTATGAAAGGTTTCAAATTGTTGGTTAACTAACTTCGGGGCAAGTCAACACGAGGGAGTAGTACTAGTTCACCTCATGTTGAGAACAAGACCAATGGGGAAGCCATTTTTTTGAAGATTGGGCCTCATAACTGAACCCATGCATTCAATAATCAGAATGGAACTGAAATACATAAGTTTTTAAAGTCCAAATAAGGACATTACACTACTTATGATGTAAGGGAAGAAGCAAACTATTGGCATCACCTATGTGATGAATGTAGGAAAGCCCTACCTTTTGATCAGTTCGTTAGATCCTCTCTTCAAATTAAGAAAGGGAGAATTGGGAATAGGGAACCTCTTATTAATCATGAATTAAATTAAACCATGGGAAAAGTAACTATTCATTCCTTTGATGGTTCCTCACAAATTTTTTCTAGTGCTCTGTTGCAAAAATTAAGTGTGTATTTTTAGTTAAATCCTATGGTTGAAGAAGATGCATTGAAAATGGCCATTTGGAATATTGAAGGGTAATCTAGTGATTGGTGGTTCCATGGTATTAGAACCTTGGGAAATTATCCTATTTTATATTATGAGGTTTTATCTAATGCACTAATGGATATATTTGAGAGGAAACACCCCAAACTTTGTTTCAAAGAACTAGCACAATTGAAGCATGTAGGAACCCCAAAGCATATATTTTAGAATTTGAAAATATTTCAGTAATGGTTTCTGATGTATCTATCGCTAGGATGGTTTTACTATTTACTGAAGGATTCACAGAGCCTTTTAGAGGGATCTTGGAATCCCACAAGCTATCCACATCGATGGATGCCATGAATTTAACAAGAGATTTGCAGAATGTGTTGCCAAGAACCAAATACCCCCCCCAAGAAAAATTTCCCTTCCAAGTTCAAGGAAGGTAAGATACCATGGAAAAAATACTCCTATACCAAATAAAATAAAGGAGGACCAAGAAAATAATAACTTAGAATAAAGAATATTTGTTTCACATGCCAACAACCTTGGGTTCCGGGATATAAATGTGTAAAGGGGAAGGCACAATAGATTGAATTTTTTTCTGAAGATGATGAAGAGGGAGAGGAGGAGGAGGAAGAACATATTGCATCCCAAGAAGAGAAGTATGAAATAATAGAATAAGAACAATACACTCCTGAGACAAGAAATATTGCAATACTCTCACGTGTACCTAGATTCCACACCTTGAGGATCAAGGGTAACATACAACACCAAAAGGCCATGATTCTAGTGGATGGTGGAGCCATTCGTAACTTCATATATGCAGCCCTAGGGTAGAGGATAAAGTTACAATATGAAACTTTTGATGGTTTCACATTTGTCATTCCATGTAACAATTCTATGGAATGCACTAAATGGATTGCAAAGCTTCAAGTTACTATAGGAAATCATATAATCCCTGACAATTTTTATGTAGTGAATGTGGATGATATTATTTAAGGGAGCATATAGTGAACTATCAAGTCCCTGAAATGAGGTTCAAAAATTCGGAAGGGAAACCCACCTTATTGAGTGGAATTCACACTTACCCAAATCAAGTGGTGTCCTTTCATAGCGTGAGGTTTATATTGGGGAATGGAGACATATAGTGGGATGTTGAATGTTTAATTACATCTCCCAAACCTTACTTGAAGGTTTCTAATAATCCTAAGGAGATAGAGAAATTATTGAGTAAATATGAGAATGTTTTTGGAGACCTTCCCCCTGTTGATGAATATGTAACTTCAGAATGTATTCACTTGTATTTATTATGTATTGTAACCTGATGTTTATTCTGGGATGTATTTGTGATATACTTGAGTCATGTCATGCCCCGATGTTCCTATCAAGAGGATCTATAATGTAAACAAGTCATGTCAAGTTATTACAGGTAACCCTCCTATTGTATAAGGGTTAAAGTCCCAGCAGTTTCAAGGCAATAAGGTTATTAGACTCTCCTAGAGAGGTCGTCTTAGTAGGGTTTAGTCATGTCATGAATTAGTATAAGTAGAGAGCTATCCTCTCTATTTAACACACACTCACTCACTCTCAGTTGTAGCGCATAGCCAAGGAAGAGAAATACACTGGGGCAATGAAGAAAGAGGTTACTACTGTCAAGAGATCATCTTACTGTTTTCGAGGTTTTACTTTTGGTTTTGATTCTATCTCTGAGGAAGTTGCGGGGTTTTCTCCATTTATGGTTTCCCCGAAGAAAAAAAATGTGTTCATTGTCTCTTGTGTTTGATTTTTGTACTTGTTGCTATATCAGTTAAAGATCCTAAGATAATGCTAGCTTGATTGATAAAAACTAACATGGTATCAGAGCTAACCTGAGAAGAAGACACTGTGAAACTGTGGGAACTAGGGATTCCTACTTTGTGGATCTCTCTCCACAGGTTTTCAGAAAAATAAGGTTGGAATAACTCTCCTCCCTAGGGAACATTTGTCTGTCAAAGAATAATCCAATTCTAAGGTTTTTTAGTTTTGGACTCGACACTACTGCCGAAAATTAGGGATTTTCACAGAAGAGGAATTTTTCAGTGAGCACAGGTCTGGATTGATCTCCTCCCCAAAATCGAAGTTAGGGATCAAATTCAAATTATTTGGTTGGACACAAGTCCGAAAAAGCAAAACCCTAATCTGCTCCTGAACCAGCACTGCAGGATTTTAGCTCCAAATCTAGATTCGACATTTTGACCTGGTAAGATCTAAATATTTTGTATTTTTATTTGAGGTTCTCAGTTAAGATGTCTCATCATACCAAGCTGGATGAAAAGCTTGAGGGAGCTGATAACTTCCGAGCTTGGAAGTATAGGATCTCCCTGGTCTTGGAAGAAAATGAGTTGGACTCCTATATCAATGAGGAGGTTCTAGTTATAGAGGGAGATGAGGCTAAGGCATTACATAAGAATAAATTGGTTATGGAAAAGAGGATCATTGCTGATTCAATCAAGGATCACCTCATACCATAGGTGTCCTCCCTAAAGACACCTAAGGCTATGTTTGATGCCCTAACCAAATTGTTTGAAGGGAAAAACATAAACCGGAAGGTGACTCTGAGAAACCAACTGAAGAATGTAAAGATCCAGAATGCTGAGACCATCTAGTCTTACTTTACAAGGGTCTCTCAGATCAAGGAACAACTGGAAGCAGTAGATGAAGAAGTAGAGAATGCAGAGGTTGTGATGACCACCTTGGATGGTCTCTCTAGATCATGGGACTCTTTTATTCAAGGGATATGTGCTAGAAAGAAGTTAGTCAAGTTTAGAAAACTGTGGGAATAATGCTCTCAGGAAGAAGCTCAAATAACAGTGCAAGAAGAGAAGATGGGAAGTGAAGATCAAGATCTCACAGTACACTCCAAGAAAACCAAAAGAAGTTCTCATCATTCCAGAGGTAAGCATTTCTCTAAAAATAACTCTAGAAAAGACATGTCTAGAATCAGATGTTATACATGTGATGAAGTAGGACACTTTGCAAGAGACTGTCCTAAAAGATAGAATAATAAAAAGATCAATAAGAGAAGAAATCATGCTCATGCTACAGAGGATGATGAACCATCCAAGAAGAGAACCAGATATGAAAGTGAAGACTCCTCTAGTGAAGACGAATATGTCTTGATTTCTACTCTAACGGGAAACATCACACATGGAAGCAATGATTGTCTTATAGATAGCGGGGCTTCCAAACATATGACAGAATTCAACGAGTCCTTTGTAAAACTTTCAGAACATGAATCACCTCACAAGGTGAAGCTTGGATATGACTACCAATATCCAATAAAAGGTAGTGGGGAATCCTCCTATAAACTAGACTCTGGAAAGTTTATGAAGATTCAAGATGTATTGCTTGTACCAGGTCTCAAGAAGAAACTTGTCTCCATATCTGATTAGATGCAAAAGGCATGAGGGTTGCATTTATAGATGGTCAACTCATCATGTGGCCAAAAGGAAAGACTATTGATGATGCAGTAGTGATTGCAAAACAAGAAGGAGGATTGTACAAATTAAAGGGCCATCCATAAAAAGCCTTGGTCCATGACATAATAGAACCAAATGAGCTTTGGCATAGAAGACTTGCACATGTGCATTATAGAGCACTACCACTAGCAAGAAAAGCAGTTGAAGGTCTTCCATAAATTCAAGCAAAACATGATGGGGTCTGCAAAGGATGTGCGAAAGGAAAGAATACAAAGAAGACATTTCCAAGTAGTGAAATCAAAGCAAAAGGAATCTTGGAAATCATCCACTCCAATGTATGCGTTCCTATGTCATCAAGCTCACTAAGAGGGTATGTATATTATGTTTCTTTTATTGATGAATTTTCTAGGAAGACATGGATTTACTTCATGAAGAACAAAGATAAAGTATCTAGCAAGTTCAAGGAATTCAAAGCCTTGATCAAGAATCACACTAAAAAGAATATCAAGACCTTTCGATCAGATAATTGTGGAGAATTCACTTCGAATGAATTCAAAGAGCTATGTAAATACTCAGGGATTAAGAGGGAGTTGTCCACTCCTTATAATCCACAACGGAATGGGATTGCAAAAAGGAAGAATAGAACTATCATGGAAGCTGCAAGAGCAATGCTTCATGATCAAGATCTTCCTATGCATCTTTGGGCGAAAGCTGCTAGAACAACGGTATATGTACATAACCATACTCCACAAAGAGTACTCGAGAACAAGACTCCTAAAGAAGTATTCTCTAGCAAGAAACCAAAATTCAACCATCTCAAAATATTCGACTGTCCAGTGTACATACACATTCCAAAAGAGAAGATGACTAAATTAGATACTTCAAGAAAGAAGGGTATATTTGTGGGATACACTGAAAGCTTGAAGGATTACAGAATATAATTCCTAGGATTCAAGAATATTGACATCAGTAGGGATGTGACATTTGATGAAGACACAGCTTACAACAAATCCAGAAAGAGACCTGCTGAAGTTCTTGAAGAATCGGAAGCACCCAGAATTCATGATACAACCATGAATGAAGAAACTCAAGAAGAAGTTTGAGAATTTGAAGAACCACAAAGATTTGTAGATCCATCTCCAGAAAATAATCCTCATAAGAGGAAACCTGCTTGGGTACAAGAATTTATCCAAGGTGCAGAAATATATGGGGCTCCATAAGAGAATCATAGAAAAATAAAGAGGACCAAATCCTGCTATGGGTACGTAGCATTACTATGTGATTTCATTGATAAAGAACCTTCCAATTATCAAGAAGCGGTAGAATGGAAAGAATGGAAGGATGATATGATCGAAGAGTATCAATCAATCATGAAGAATGATGTTTGGGATGTTTTCCCAAGAGCAGAAGGGAAGTCAGTTGTAACTTCCAAATGGATCTACAAGATCAAGCATGCTGCAGACGGTAACATAGAGAAATATAAGGAAAGATTTGTTTCTTGGGGTTTCTCCCAGAAAGAAGGAATAGACTATGAAGAAACCTTTGCACCTGTAGCCAGATACACTTCCATCATATCAGTACTTTCTTTGGATGCAGTGATGAAATGGAAGATAAACCAAATGGATGTCAAGACTGCTTTCTTGAATGGTGTAGTGGAAGAGGAAGTGTATGTAGGGAAGCCACTCGGTTTCAAGACACATTACAGGGAGTCTCATGTGTGCAGATTGAATAAATCCATGTACAGTTTGAAACAAGCACCCATGACATGGTACGACAGAATTGACAGCTTTCTATCTAGTTTGGTCTTTACTAATAGTGAAGTAGATTCCAACCTTTACTACAAGGTTGAAGATGGCAACCCAATGATGCTCCTACTATATGTAGATGATCTGTTTGTGATAGGTATGGATGGGTTGATTGCTAATACGAAGAGAAAGCTTGCTGTCAAGTTTGAAATGAAGGAATTGGGTATGATGCATTATTTTCTAGGTATGGAGGTGTGGCAGAGTGTGGATGGAATCTCCCTTGGGCAAGGGAAGTATGCAGTAGAGATCTTGAAGAGGTTTGGGATGATGGAATACAAGACCATGGCCACACCTATGGCATCGAACATGAAGTTGTTCAGTGATGATCAGAAGCGATTGATGCCACAATGTATCATCAGATGATTGGGTCCTTGATGTACCTGATGAACATGAGACCAGATATTTGCTTTCCTGTGAACACCTTGAGCCAGTTCCTGACAGATCTGAGACATGTTCACTTGACTGTTGCAAAGCATATTCTGAGGTACCTGAGGGGTACAATTGATTACGGGCTCAAGTATGAGGTGAATCAGAAGATTAACCTAGAGGGTTATGTTGATTCAGATTGGGTAGGTAGTGCCATCGATAGGAAGAGAACTTCAGGATGTTTTTTTAGTATGGGATCAGGTGTGATCTCTTGGATTAGCAGGAACCAATCCTGTGTGGCACTGAGTACAGCTGAAGCAGAGTATGTCGCAGCTTGTTAAGCTACTTGTGAGGCAGTATGGCTGAGGAAGCTACTGTCTAATTTATTTGATCTCTAGATGGATGCTACTTGTATACATTGTGACAACCAGAGTTGTGTGAAGTTGTCAGAGAATCCAATGTTCCATGACAAGTCGAAGCATATCGAGATCAAGTATCACTATATCAGGGATATGGTGTAGAGGGGAGTAGTGAAGCTCCAGTATGTTGTGATGGATGATCAAATATTTGATGTGTTGACGAAGCCATTGGCCAGAGTGAAGTTTGAGTACTTTAGGGAGAATCTTGGTATTCTCCAGATCGAGGTCCCTTCCAAGGGGAAGTGAAAAGTCCGGAAGCCATTCTGACAAGTAGGTAAGATGTAAGGGCTAAGAAATTCTATCATGGTGAGAGGATTGCTTCCTTCCATGTCAAATATGAGTTCTAAGCCATTCTGATATGACTGTAGGATTGGTTCCTACATGATCAGATATAAGGGCTACTGCCATTTTGGGAATGGAGCTGCCTGGTGAGTTACCAGGAATACTTGGTCTGGGACTAAGGGCCTTTCTGAGACGATTGTAAGTTGTAGTCTTACATGATCAGATGTGAGCGCATGGCCATTCTGATGTGATTGAGGGATGTGTTCCCACTTGATCAAATATAAGGGTTGTTTCCATTCTTTCATGGTGAGAGGATTAATTCCTTCCATGGAAGATGTGAGTGCTGGCCATTCTGACTAGCATGTTAGATGTAAGGGCTACTTCCATTCTTTGGGAGAATGGAGGCACCTGGTCAGTTACCAGGTAGCTCAGTCTGGGACTGGGGGCCCTCCTGATGTGACTGTAGGATTGGTTCCTACAAGATCAGATGTGAGTGAATGCCTTTCTGACAAGTAGGTCAGATGTAAGCGTTGTCCCTTTCTGACGAGTAGGTCAGATGTAAGTGTTGTACCTTTCTGACGAGTAGGTCAGATGTGAGTGCTGGCCATTTTGACGAGTAGGTCAGATGTAAGGGCTACCAAATACCTACGAGGAGGTAGGACTACAACTAGCATGAAAAAGGGCTAGCTCTGTAGAATTTCCTGTGACGAGAAGAATAATGAGATAGCACCTATGGTACTGATCCAGATTGAGTGAGAAACTAGATTTAGTGATGATGACCTAGTGATGACCCAGATTGAGCTATGATCCATATCTAGTTATGATGTCTCCGAGATGATCCAGATCGAGTAATGATCTAGATTCAACAATGATTATCTAGATCGAGTGATGATCCAGATCCAGTGACGATGATCCAGAACGAGTGATGATCCAGTTCCAGTGATGACGATCCATATCAAGTGATGATGATCCATATCAAGTGATGATCCAGATCCAGTGATGATGAACCTGTGATGATCCAGATCCAGATGAATATGTATTGAAGATGAAGATGACTTGAATATGAATATTACGAGAACTTGACGATGACCCAGATGATACAGAGAAGAAGACTCGTGCTGAAAAATTGTGTCAAGAGAATACCTTCCTAGTTAAGAGGGAGTGTTGATGAATATGTAACTTCAGAATGTATTCACTTGTATTTCTTATGTATTGTAACCCGATGTTTATTCCAGGATGTATTTGTGATATACTTGAGTCATGTCATGCCCCGATGTTCCTATCGGGAGGATCTATAATGCAAACAAGCCATGTCAACTTATTGTGGGTAACCCTCCTATTGTCTAAGTGTTAAAGTCCCTGCAGTTCCGGGGCACTAGGGTTATTAGACTCTCTTAGAGAGTTCAACCCTAGTAGGGTTTAGTCATGTTGGGAATTAGTATAAATAGATAGCTAGCCACTCTATTTAACACACACTCACTCACTCTCAGTTGTAGCACATAGATGAGGAAGAGAAAGACACTGGGGAAAGGAAGAAATAGGTTACTCCTATGGGGAGATCATCTTACTATTTTGGGAGTTTTACTTTTGGTGTTGATTCTATCTCTGAGGAAGTTGTGGGTTTTTCTCCATTTATGGTTTCCCCGAAGAAAAACAATCTGTTCATTGTCTCTTGTATTTGATTGTTGTACTTGTTGTTCTCTCAGTTAAAGATCCTAACATAATGCTATCTTAATTGATAAAAACTAACACCCCCAAGAAGACCAGTAGACAGAGGGGTAGATCATATCATTGAGTTAGAGATAGGAACATAACCTATAAAAATGCAGCCCTATAGACATTCCAAATGGATTCGAGATGAGACTGAGGAGGCCATTCAAGAACTCTTGGAGTAGGGTCTCATAAATCCCAGTTCTATCCCATATGCATCTTTAGTTGTTATGGTAAAGAAAAAGTATGAAACTTTGAGGATGTGCATTGATTTTACAGAATTGAATAAGAAGACAATGAAGAATATATATCCCATCCCTAGGAATGATGAGCTCATAGATGATCTCCATGGATCCAAGTTCTTCTCAAATATTGACCTTATATCTGATTATCATAAAATTCAAATGAGGGAAGAAGACATACCAAAGACTGCTTTCAGATGCCACTATGGTCACTTTCAGTTTGTTGCCATTCCCTTTGGCTTGAAAAACGCACCTGCCACATTCCAATCATGAATGAACAATATATTCCATAAGAAACTTTGTAAGTTTGTACTATTTTTCTTTTATGACATTCTTATTTACAGTAAAACCCGGAAGGAACATTTGTATCATCTAGAAGAGGTATTAAAAAAATTGCATGATCAATTTTTTTTTGCTAAGCTTTTAAAATGTGAGTTTCATTTGATAGGCCTCTTGTATATCGGACATATCATTGGTCAATATGGTGTGAAGGTGGATATGGACAAAATAAGATCTATTATAGAATGGACTCTTCCCAAAAATCTCACTGAATTGAGAGGATTCATTCGAATTTGCACCTACTATAGAAAGTTGTTGAAGGGGTTTTCCCAAATCACTTCACCTCTCACTGATTTGAAAAAGAAATATGATTTCTAATGGAATTAAGGGGATGAAAAATATTTACAAATAATTCAATAGGTAATAAGAAACTGTCATATTCTAGCCTTTCTTGATTTTTCTAAAACATATGTCTTGGAATGTGATACATCAGGAGAGGGAATTGGAGTTGTCCTAAAAGAAGGACAACACCCAATAGATTTTTAGAGTAGGAAGCTACAACCACATTAGAAGATTTACTCCATTTATGATAAAGAAATGTTATCCATCATGCATGATTTGACAGTACTTGGTGGGAAACAAATTTTTGCTCAAAACTGACCATAACATCTTAAGGTACTTCCTCACTCAAAAGGATATAAATGAAAGGAATTAAAAGTGGGTGAGAAATATTCAAGCATTTGAATTTGATATCGAATATGTGAAGGGAAAAGGTAATGTGGTATATGATGCCTTATCTAGAAGACCTTTATTTCTCTAATGGATGTAGCAAAAAATTGGAAAGTCAAATTAGAAGTAGAGTATGCCAAGGATAAGTTTTATTGTGAAATTTTTATGGGAATAACCATGATGATAGGTATAAGTTGTTGGAAGGAATCGTATACTACAAATATAGAATATATTTGGTCCATAGCTTGAGTTTGAAGGAGAAAATTTTAAAGAAAGCTCATGATTCTCCTCTAGTAGGTGTTGATTCCTGGAAAATTCCCAGGTACTGAACGTAGGGATTCTCCCCAGTAATCGATCCCAACTAGGTCGTTCACTATTTGGTATGGGGAACCCGTCCGGTTAGCGGCCCGACTACCATATATTTAAATCTTGATTAAGTCTTTTACCAGTTGCGTCCCGATCCACCGTTTATGTAATTTTATTTTAGGTGAATGAAATGAAAATTCCTAAGATAAATGAAGGTGACTGATGAACAAGAAAATCACTAGATATGCATAGGTTCTTACCTCCCTTCTTACTGCTCCTACTCCTCAATCAATTCTACAAATATAAATCTAAGCAAATTAATTATTTTCTAGTCTATTCTAAACTAAATATCCTTTCCCCTTGGGGAGAAAATTTAGAAGAAAGAGACTAATGTACTGTAATTATCCATAACGAATATTGCAGATAACTGTTCCAATTCCATACACATAGTTACAATATAAATATTAACAAAGAGAGCTTTGAAATAAGAAAGCATTCATTACTCAATTTGTACATAGAATTTTATATGAGAAGCAAAATCATTCATCATTAAAGAAATAGTTCATAAAAGTCAGAACGATCTCATAGTTATATTGAAACTCAATAGAAGTAATTCCATATTCAAAATTCCACGTGATTCATGTAAAATTCGTGTTGTCCTTTCCCAGTAAAAATTGTCCTTCTTTATTAGCAGAAAAAAAAGGTTCTTCTTACAAAATAAACTAGCCTTCTTATGCTAGCGAAAATCTCCTCTATTCTACCTCCTACCTATATTTATAATACAATTACCTATGAATCCTCAATTTCCCTGACTTTAGGAATTCCAAAATTTTGTCCTTTAATGCTTTGCTTTAAAAATAAATAATAAGTTACACAAACTGACAATATGTAGAATGAGAAAAAAATCATTAATAGGACCCAGCAAAAATTACAATGTATTCATTCCATGCATTTTCTTTCTCAACGATAGTCTAGTAATTTACTTTTTCCATCATCTGCACTGTCACCTCATGTATGGCTAGTTGAGATTCCATGTCAGTGACCTTTTCTGGAGTGGTCCTAGACAAGTATCCCAAGATGTAATTGTTGTACAAAGCTTGTGCAATCCAAGTTCTAACATCGTCTTCACTAATGAATTCCATCTTTTGAATATACTCTTCATCTTCGTGTATTTTTTCCTGTAGATACGTCATGAGATCGTCTTTGTTTAGGAAGTCATTTATTTTTGCAGCTGAAGCAAGTTGGAATCTCTCATGGAATTGGTGCATATTCTGATAGAATCTTGTACACTTCTCAACGGTATTCTCAGTTTCATTTCTCAACCTTACCGAAGCCTTTGTACATAATTCCAACAGAGCCATTTCTATTTATAAGCCTCCAACAGTCTTCTAAGGTAAGCGTTTAGGAAATTTTGAATTGTCTTCTACCCAAGTCAACTGGATTTGAACTTGTTTAGAAACCTAAATGAGTCTTGTTCTGAAACTAAGAGATTCTACTTCAATCTCCTTCACTCTTTTCTCTATTGTCTTAACCTTATGAATTTCACCTACGATATTTATTGGAGCTTGGTGTATGTTTCCTTGGATTGTGCGAGATTGGGAACAGAAATGGTTGATGTCCATCTGTATATTATTTTCCACCTTAATATGAGCTTCAAGATATCTATTTTGTGTCACCAACTCCTCTACCTGGGTTCCTAATTCCCCCATTTGTTGGGGTCTTTCCACCTCTCTTGATTCTAGCTCTGATATCTTAGCTTCATAATCTTTCTTTTCTACTTCCAAGATCATAAATTGTACTTCTAAGGCATCTTTCTCTATTTCTATAGATTGGTACTCTTTCTGGAGTCTCTCTTTTTTTGATAGGATGGCCTCATGTTTTCTTTTCATCTATATTCCTCCCCTCTATCCTTAACTAAATTATATTTTATTTATGATGTTCAACATCCTCTATCATCCTGTCAACATTATCGATGTGTGCTTGCGTGGATGATATACTTACATAGGCTATGAATTTAGGGTATTTACTAGTGAATTCCACAAGAGTATTTTTGTTCACTATGACTACATTAGCTTGGGTTCCAACCTTTAATCTTTTCTTTGATCTTCTGACAATAGTTTTATGGTGTCTAAGCATGCTACTATGTGATGCTTAGATGGGGTGAACAGAATGAGTCCAATATTTGCAAGAGGAACATGGCCACATGTAATCATTCCACTTAATGAAGTAGGATGATCTATTGGGTCATTCTGAAGTGCTTCTTAGTCCATTTCTTCCCTAAGCTTGTCTTCCTCTTCCTTCTTCCTTTGTTCTTCAGTTGCTTTCTCAAATTTCATTTGTTTTCTCTGTGATTCTAATTCCTTAGGCCTATTTTCTTATTATTTCTATCTCTGAGCATCCTCTGCTCATTTCCTTTCATCCTCTTCCTGTAGTAGTCTCAGTGCTTCTTCTTTCTACTTCTCTGTAGCACTGCTACTATCTTTACCCCCGCTTATGTTTCCTTTCTTCTTGAAATATTTACTCAGTGTGTTCATATTTATGGTGTTTCTATACACCTATTCATCCTTATCGAAGTGGTGAGAGTATTCATAGCATACTCCAAAATTCGTGCAATTATTTTCAACTTTTCCCTTCACGTCATTTCTACAGAAGCTCTTCTCACCAAAGCGAAATTTTTCCAAATATTTTACAAATTCGGAGGCACTTTTGACCTTAGTAAATTTGTAACTTCCTCTAAAAAAGGGAAGTGGAGGGAATGTTTCCTTCTTTCATGTAGAAAAGGAAGTTACCTACTCCATCTATAAATATCTGCATTACTGCTTCCTTATGGACTACATCATCCATGGAAAATTTGGGCAGCAGTGATGGGGCTCTAGAGCCTCTGTGCATTCTCAGGTAATTTCCTTCCTAAGAGAAATAATAATCCCCATATTTTCATATAAAATCCATGGAATTTTTTGATAAAGAGTTGGTTTCCTTGAGAAATATGATCTCATACAGAGGCACGAGAAACTCCTCACATATTAGTTTGTAGAAACTTGAATGATTGTGTGCCCAAAGAGCTTGATAAGCAACATAAATATGGGTATTGGTGTTTTCCAAAGTGAAACTGAGCTTAGGGAATGGGTATCTACACAGGATGAAATCAATCAAGTAAGAGTCTAGGTAGAATTATCACCTTTTGTAAGTCATCCCACATAGTGTCGCATCTACGCATGATGACAAGCTACTAGAGATGATATCGGCCCAATTGAAAATTGGGCCTTCGAAGGCCATATAGTATATTAATTGGATCCAAATTAAATTATACAATCTCCCATTTTCTCGGCCAAAAATCATATTCAACATTAAGGCTATGAATCTGTAAGGAAGGCGTAGGCTTGCAGTATCGTATTCGCCAGTTTCCTTCTGGAGCAGTTTTCTTCCTTTTATCGTCATCCTTTTGGCACATTCCAAAATATCTAAATCCACTTTCTTAACCCATTCATCCTTCATCATAACCTATGTGATTGGAAATTTGTAGGCCATGGCTATGTAATCTGGAATGAAAGAAGAAAAAGATTCCCCCTCTATGTTGGAAATGATCATCGTGGAAGAGTCTTTCCGGGGTAGAATCCATCCGATGACTTCAACACATGGGAACAATTTAGGGCATGTGCATGTCTTAGTAATGCCTGATTTTCTTATGTGTTCATATCAGGACTTATCCTCCAATCCTGCATCGAGGACATTCTGGTCCTTGATCATCTTATATATTTTTCCCCATTTAAACTCTTGATTGGCCCCTGTGATGGTATTGGTGTCTTCAAAGCTGATTTCAATCCTAGAGATGATCTCCAGATATGAATCGGCCTCAGTGTCTTTAACTTTCTTCGTACCTCCCTTCTTAGGCATGGTGTGAGTGTGTAGTTTTCAACCTTTCTTATAGAAGATAATATTCTTATGTGAGGGTAGAAACTATCACATGAGCATAATAGAATATGTCTTAGTAATACTATGACTATCTCAAATAACTTAGAACAACAAGCATTGTGTATGAAATAACTGGGAATGAAGCAAGATTTAAATATCTGAATCATTGTTATTTTAAAAATGAGGTTTCACTCAGTTTCTAATATGATAAAAAGAACAAATATGTATTTACCATTACCTTTATAGCCACTCAGAAATAATATTTTGATGTAGAGAGATCACTCCGCAGAGGTTGCCCAGACACTTTATACTTGCAGCTAGGGTGTGTGTCTGTAAAAATTAAATGATAACTTATCAATGTATTTTTGTGAGTTATACTTTTGTTGTTATACATTTATTTTTGTGTTCTTAAACAAGTCAATATACTAAAGGCTAATAATTTCATCATTGGTTCTTCAAAGCATCCATGTTAACTGTCTTTGTTCTAGTCCATAGAGTTTACAAGTTTTATTTCCACCCTTTTATTCATTTAGCTTAACATTACTGAAACATTAAGACTTATTCCCACTAACTACCCCAAAGGTAAAAGGATAATCCAGTAAAACATGGAAATGACTCAATAAACTTGAAACCAAGGACACCTTGGGGAATTGTAAAGCCTCGGTTCATGTCTAATACGCTGAAAAACCTCTTATATGATAATTTCATCCCTAAGGAGGATCGTAAGGAATGCATCCTTCTATACATAGTCTGAACAGATACCCTACGCCAAAGCTTTAAAATGTAGCAATTATCAGGATCTGAATCCACAAAGGATTTCCCCCTCATCACAAAATCATACCTCGATAATTTTAATGCAAACAAAACAGAGGAAGTAGAGTAACCAGCCCGTAGTGACCTAAATGAAAAAATCTTGAGGTTCAACAGAAAAATACCACTGGCTCGGACAATAAAACCAAATAGTGTGGAAAAGGATAAGACCAACCCCATGATGGTCAAGATAGAAGTTTGGAAGAGTGCTCGGTCTAGATATAAAAGTGGTTGTGAATTCAAGGGTTTCCTTGAAACCAGACTTAGGATGAATCTGGTAGTCGGCATAGTATAGCTGAAAATCCTATGGGATGTGGATGTGCTTTCACTAGAGAAAAGGCAATGAACAATGATGGAAAAAACCACCCGTCGTGACTTTTAAAACCTAAACCTCCATCAATATTGTTGGAATATATTAAACCCACTCACAACTTAGGATAAAATAATTAATCATTATTTGATTAATTATTCACCCACTAGCTTAATTAGTTGGCATCCACTTGCACCTTAAAGTCAATACATTCCATATTTATCCTGGGAATGATTTATTTCTAATTCAAGGTTGATCTTGACCACCTTTTGACCATCCATAATTAGTATACAGGACTTTACAATAGATTATAATTTATTCTGCTTTTTCTGCTTTTCCTACGTTTCTATAGATAAGATAAAACCTAGTCAACTAGGAAACTAGGAACTTTTGTTTCCAACCCATCCTCCATTAGTTTTTCTCCATTTTCTAGGATAAGCATGTTTTTTCCATCTCATTGACAACTCACTCATGCTTTTTCCATCTCGTGAGGTCTTTGATATATTTGGGAAGTGCTTTAGCCACCTATGGGGGTTTGCTATATTTTGGTAAGTCAACCTTTTTGAGCATTATGAGTTGTTTCCATACAATTAATTTTTTCTATGAGTGATGTAATATTTATGTACACTATTATTCATCATTATTAAATGGAATTATACGCACCAATATTCATCTTTTCATTCATGTGATTCAATCTCTTTTCATCTCTATATTTTTCCTATGTATGCTTGTGAGAATTCTTAGTAGCAATATCTATTTCCTGTGCTTCTTCTTAGAATCATTGCACATAGAATTGATCAATTATTTCTACATGGTATCAGAGCTAAATGGAGCACAAAATTGCCATGTTTTACAGCAGCAAGGTTGATCAAGTTCTACAGAGTGGAGGAGCGTATCGAGTCTCATATCCCTCTTTGAAGAAGAGCTTGTCTAGCTTACAAGATTTTCTTCTAGTTTGTTTTGTAGGTTGAAGAGAGTATCTACTAGAGAATATCAACAAATTCAATATGGATTCAAAATTTCCTCTACTATCTCCTTTCAACTATGCTGATTGGAAGCCAAAGATGAGTGCATACTTGAAGAGGCAATGTCTCTTTGATGTCTCCACTGGTGCAGTGAGTGAACCCGAGTCTTATGAAGAGAAGATTGATTGGCTAAACAATTATGACAGAGCTTATGGAATTATGTGTTTGGGAATGTCTCCAAATATATATCATCTCATATATTCTGTTGAGTTTCCATTTGAGCTTTGGAAAATTTTGGACAAATCTTTTGGTTTGCAGGAAATAGAAGATGAAGCATTGAGCGAACCCAGCATCTCCTCTTGTTCTGTTTCTCAAGATTTATTGGCCTCTACATTCTCTGATGAAGTTGATAATGATGAATAAGTTTCTCATATAGTTCATGTTGCTGCTGCCCTCTTTGATTCGAATGCTTCCTCCTTCAATCAAGAAGCAAATATTGAAGAGCCATCTTTTTCTGTGTCTCTTGAAGGTGATTTTTCTTCTTGTGATACTATTGATGAAAAAGAAGTAACATATGGAGCTGCTGCTGATATTGATATTGATTATGATCCTATAACCCATTCATTTTTCTCTAAATCTCCTAGATTAGATTCTGAGATCTGTGTGCAAGATTCTTCACACCTTTTGCATACCTCTCTCATTGATGGTGCGCAACCCAGTGACTTCTAGGATGTTTGCTTAGCCACATCAAGCCTTCTTTGTGTCATACCACTTACCTTACTTGATCTCATGTGCTTCATCATATCCTTTTTTGTTCTTGCCATCAATACTCAGAGCCTTCTTAAAGATTTTGAACATCTCCTTATTTCCTCCTTTCATACAGAGGATTCATTACCAGTGTATTCCCATGAGTTTATTGATATGCTTATATGTGATCCTTTGGATTATGATTTAGAAGAATATTTGAAGGTTGATACACATACCATACCACCATCCATACCATATACCATAGCTATGAATAATCCTAAGACTATACAAATAACTAGTTCACTAGTTGATTCCTCATTGGTCTCTTATGCAGTGATATTTATCTTACACGATTTGAAGTCTTTCCTAACTTTCAGTGGATGGTTATCCATGAAATTAGTCATATATGGACTGATATTAAAAATGTTTGGATATATTCTAAACACTTATGGTTCAGATCTTATGCCCATCCATCATTCATATTTTTTTCACCTATCAGTTTTCCCCAGTTGCTCATAAGTTTCCTAGCCTAGCCCTATATCCTCATGGAGACATTGAAGACTTTGTCCTTGCTATTCCATATGTTAATATTTCTGATATATCAGAGTTTTATCAACCTCATATCATATCTATACAGGTGCTACATCAGATTGGAAGATTGACATGTGATTCACATCACAATTTTGCAGTTATTCAGGGAATTGGGTGTGAAATAAATTGCCTTATTTTTTGTACTCTTTGGAAAGGAGTATGCACAGATCTATTTTCCATTTCAGATTATGTTTATAGATCATATTTTGAACTAGTAAATAATCATTTCTCCTACTTCATCATTTGATGAGATACAAGGAGTCTCTCCTCTTCCTTCTTGCAGGTTCTACACTCCAGCGCATGATCATGGAGTTCATGATTTCTTTAGCAAGTCCTTCATCCATAAGTAGTTCAATAAGATAATTAAAGTGAATATGAAGATATGTTGAAGACATATTTCAAATTATGTGCCTTGTCCTATCTTGAGGAAGGATTTTCTCCATGTGGTTTTGCCTCTTTCCTCACTCTTCTGGACATAATAATTGTTAAAGGGTGACCATAGCCTTGTTGTTGGGCCCTATAAGAATCCATATTTTTTGTCATACCATCACAAAGTTAGACTTATAGGGGGATGTTGGAATATGTGAAACCCACTCACAACTTAGGATAAAATAATTAATCATTATTTGATTAATTATTCACCCACTAGCTTAATTAGTTGGCATCCACTTGTACCTTAAAGTCAATACATGCCATCTATATCCTAGGAATGATTTATTTCTAATTCTGGGTTGATCTTAACCACCATTTGACCATCCAGAATTAGTATATAGGACTTTACGGTAGATTCTGATTTATTTTGCTTTTTCTTCTTTTCCTACTTTTCTATGGATAAGATAAAAGCTAGTCAACTAGGAAACTGGGAGCTTTTGTTTCCAACCCATCCTCCATTAGTTTTTCTCCATTTTCTAGGATTAGCATGTTTTTTCCATATCCTTGACAACTCACTCATGCTTTTTCCAGCTCATGAGGTCCTTGATATATTTGGGAAGTGCTTTAGCAGGGTTTGCTATATTTTGGTAAGTCAGCCTTTTTGAGCTTTATGAGTTGTTTCCATACAATTCGATTTTCCTATGAGGGATGTACTATTTATGTACACTATTATTAATCATTATTCAATGGAAGGATATGCACCAATATTCATCTCTTCATTCATGTGATTCAATCTCTTTTCTTCTCTCTATTTTTCCTGTGTATGCTTGTGAGAATTCTTAGTAGCAAGATCTATTTCCGGTGCTTCTTCTTAGCATCATTGCACATAGCATTGATCAATTATTTATACAAATAGGCATTCCTTTTAAATCTTCTAGAAGAAAATAGGACAAAAGGATGTGTTCATGTGCCTACCTGTCGATTGTCGATACGGGTATGGTGCTTGGCATAGCTATGCGAAAGCTCCATATGTCAAGAGGTGGTTGGAAGCGTCCAAAACAGGTTTTGTGATAACAGGGTGTAAAAAACTAACCGCATTGATATATAAAACAAAATAAGAAAATGTAATTAATGCAGTAGTTGGGAGCCATAAATGCAATGGTTTTGAAAATGTCATTTTGGCACCAACTTAAAAGATTGCCAACTAACATCGATGACTTATCAGCAATTTTATCCAACCTTTTGATATATCAGCGATGAAATCCGAGTTTTCATGACATTGGAAGCTATAAAACTTGAGTTTCGTTGACACTATCGGTGACACTCATCAAAGGTTTCAGATATAAGAATTGTTAGCAAACTCGTAGAAATCTTCCAATAGGCAAACTGTCAGTAAACTTATAAAAAAACTCTCGATTTGTCGGTGATGAAAAATGATTTTTTTGAGATAACATTAGCTTCAAAAACTGAGTTTTTTCCGATAATGTCGACTGCGAATGCTGAGTTTTTCCAATAGAGTCGGGTACAAATGTTGCGTTTTGTCGATAGTGTTGGTGGAAAGTCAACAATAAGTTTCGATGAAAATGCTGTAAAAACTCATAGAATTCTTCCAATAAAAAGTGTAGGAGGTGAAACCTATGTTACGCATGATAATGTCAGTAAGAAATGGTGAGTTTTGTTGATAGTGTCAACTTAAATTAGAAAGAACCTCTGATGTAACTCGTCGGTAAATCTCAAGGAATTCTTTCGATAAGACTTTCCACTTGGTTAAAAAAATTTAAAAACATGGCCAACAAAACAACTTCAGCAAAAAGAATCGAAAGCAACATGCCAGTGAGTTACGACCGTGCTGGTATAACTCATTGAGTTCGTCCGATACGTCAGCGAAACTGGTTGAGTTGACTTGATCCATCGGCAATACTAGATGAGTTGATACGATGTGTTGAACAAAGTTGTTGAGATATTTCGATGTGCTAGTGAAACTTGTTGAGTTCTTCTAACATGTTGGAAGAAAATCCTGAGTTTTTTAACCTAGTCAAATGAAATTTCTTGCTCAATTCAAATAAAAACTAAATGTTGGAATGAAATACTCAAGAAGTAAAACTTTTCTAAGCAAGGATTAAGGTCAAAAATATAAGGAGGGGCCCTAAAAATGTATTTTTTTTGGAGGAAGTAGTTGCAGCAACAACAATTGGTGACTAGTTGGTGAACACAGATCTATGCAAATTCTATCTTTTCAAAACAAAAATTGCTAGATGTTACTTGATTACAATAACTTCTTCAAGGCATCCTTCAATATTATTTAAGAAGATATACTTTTCCAAGGATGTAACATTGTGTGAATCACGTTGATTGTAGTCTTTTGGGGTAGGGTAACCATGATTATAAGTCCTGATAACTCTCTTGGGGCCAAAATATGAGATTCAATTTACCTCTATCTTTTGATTACCACCAAATGTGACACCACATGATCGTAGAAAAGTTTGACAGATGTATTCATTTGTTCCTCATTCCCATGCTATTTTCATTCTTTTAAGGAATTAAGACATTTGTCTGTTGAGTCTTCCTTGATTGCTTCTTTTACTTTTAGAAATTGGTTTGGGTTCGTCCATACATAATTTCCTTTTTTGTGAGCGATGACTTGTTTCAACTCACAGATGGAGAAGAACCTTTCTGAGAAATCCATTTTATTTGTTGATTTATTCCTTCAGCATATCTTCTTTGGTGTATCATTCCTATTTGGAATTTTGACTCCTTACTTTAAGTCATTTGACTTTCATTTTGTATCATGGGATTATTTTGAATGCCATACATCTATCACTCCTTCCTCCTTTCCGTGGGTCTATCATGGAAATATTTCTAGGACAGATATTTGTGTGAAGATTGACGAAGCCTCAAGATAGTACTATAGACCTCATGAGCCTTAGTTATTTTATAGGGTTTAAACAAGACTTCAATGAGTTCTTGAGATAGCTTCCCTTGAAGCAGTCTATTAATTAAAGAATCTCAACTTTGATCAAAATCTTGCATATATCTTCCAATAAGTAATTATTGGATTTTAAAGCATTTTGGCAATTATTCAGATTCCTGTGTCCCCAAGCATCAATATTTGAGCTGGTTTATTAAAAAAAATCAAGTGAAATAATGTGAATCATAAAAAGAAATCAAACAAAATAGAAAACAAAAAATCAAAAGAAAGGTTTTATTTATGTACAAAAGGGTACCTAAAAAGAACTAGGTGAAGTATGGTTTGACAATAAGGCCATTAATAGGAAGGCTCTCTTCCTGCCCTTGTAAATATTCCAAATTATAATTTTAGGGGCCAAGCTTCTCAGCAATCTAGTAGGGGATAACCCATAGATGTTGAAATTTGGTATGTTTTCCCTTCTCATCATGTGGGTGATCCCACTTTAAAACCAAGCCTCCTATTTAAAAATTCCCTTTCCCATATTTTCGCTTATCAAACCACGTCTTGATAAGGTATTTTTGTCGTTTAAATATTTCTTTAGACTTAAGAATGGACTCTTCAAGTTTCAGCAGTGTTAATACGTGCTTGTAAGAATTCACTTCCCAATCCTCATGAGGCTTGAGCTAACTGAGAGGATGAGAGCAAAATGTTTGGGGGTAATATAACTTATTTCCCATAAACCAAAGTATAAGGAGATACTCCTAAGGAATTATTTAGGGTGAACCTATCTTCCCATAGTGAATTGGGAAGTGTTGTGTGCCAATTTCAACAACCTTCTTTAGAATTCTGATGATATTTTTGTTTCTTGATTATGCTAACCTATTTCCTTGAGGATAATAATTTGCTGAATAATGTAATTTGATTCCCTTTTCACAAGCAAATTTTGGTTATCTTAATGGATGAGAAATAAGAAGCATTATAAAAAGAAAGGGAAATTGGAACCCCAAACCTAGTCATGATATTTTCTTGCAAAAAATTGATGACCACATATTCATTCACTTTGTGCAGCGAAACTGCTTTGACCCATCTTGTGAAATAATATTTATCTCTGAGGATATATCAATGCTATAGTGAAGAATTCAGATTGATCTGTCCAATGGTGTCCATACCTCACTATTTAAATGACTCCAAAATAATGATGGGTTGCGGTGGTCTATGTGCTTTTGATAATCTTCCACCACTCCTTTGACACACATCACATTTTCTTGCATAATCATGAGAATCTTTGAATAGCATTGTCCAATAGTATCCAACTCTAAGGATATTGTGACAAATAGTATCTCTAGAGAAATTTCCTCTTGCAGGACCATCATGTAATTCCTTAACTACTTTGGAAGTGCCTTCTTCGTCGAGGAATCTATGGAACACTCCATCATAGTTTTTCCTACAAATAACTCCATTGATTATCTGGTAGGAAGCTGAATTTAGATGAATTGCCCTTCATTGTTTAGTGTTCCAATCATCTGATAAATTTCCTTGCTGTAGGTAATGCACTAGATCCTTGTACCAAGATTCGGGAGTAGTAAAGATGGGACATAGATCAATCATGTTTAACTATGCTTCATTATCCCAATCACAATCTTCATTAGTATGACCTTCTGAAACCAACTTACATATTCCTTGACCTTTAATAATAGTGGTTGGTTTGAATTCTAAATCATACTCCTATAGTGTTGTCACCCAGTTTCCTCTTCGCTCACCCAATTCTTTCTGTACGAGGAGAGACCTGACAACCCCAAGAGGAACAATCACTTTTGTCCTGTTTTTCAAAATGTAAGGTCTGGATTTTTTGATTGCTTTGAAAACTGTGTATGCTTTCTTGTCTATAGTAGGGTAATTCAATTCACCCCCTTGTAATCTGGTGCTCATAAATTATATTGGGTATTCATCTCCCAATTCTCCCTTATGTGTGAGCACTGCTGCAAGTGAGTTTTCTTAAAAGAATGTATACATAATAAAATATTTTTCAAAATCAAAATTTTTTAGAGAAGGTGCATGAGATATCGCTATTTTGATGTCATTAAATGCGACCTTCTTGACATCATTCCATTTGAATTGCATGCTTTGATTCACCATTTGCTACAAAGGTTTCACGATTTGTAAAAAATTTGGAACAAACCTTCGAACTAAATTTATTGTACCAATAAATGATGCATACATTTTTTATTATGGGGTAAGGGAATCTGAGATATAACTTCAATTATTTCTAGGTCTATGGAGATTCCCTTTTTTTAAATAATATGACCCAACAACTTTCCTTCTAGAATTATGAAAATCTTTTTCTTTGGATTTAAAGATATTTCATATTTCCTACAACGATCAAAAATTTGTTTCAAGTGAAAATCATGATATTCCCTTTTCTTAGAGAAAACTATCACATCATCTAGATAAACCAGCACACAGTGGCTGATTAGTCCCTGGAATGCGATGTCCATGGCCTTCTGAAATGTAGCTCCAACATTTATGAGACCAAAGGGCGTTCTTCTATAAGCAAATGTTCCCCACTTCATACAAAATGTAATTTTCAGCCTATCTTGTTCGGCCACCAATACTTGATTATAGCATGAAAATCCATCTATTAAGGAGAACAATTTCGAACCTAATAGCATATGGAGAATTTGTTCCATCAGCGGAACGGGATAGTTGTCTTTTTCTGAAGATCTGTTCAAATTTCGGAAGTCAACACACAATATTATTTCCCCTGACTTATTTCTCAGTGGAACCAAATTATCCACCCATTCTAAATGTCGGAATCTGAAAATAATCTTTGCATCAAGTAACTTCTTTCCCTCATTTTGGATTAAAGGCTCCAACTTTGGATTCATGTTCCTTAGCTGTTGCTGGAATTGTTTTACACCCGTTTTAATAGGAATAATGTGTTGAATGATGTGTGTGTCATATGTCTTTAGGTCATCATATGTACACAAAAATATATCTTTATATTCCTTAAACAAATTAATAAATCATCTCCTTTCTCCAGGTGAGAAAAATTTTCAGAGGTTTACGTACTTGGGCTCAGCTTCCATCCTAAAATTTATTAGTTCATATTGCATAGATGAACTATTTTGACATTAGTTGGATTCTTGAATTTTTTATGTAAATAAAACATTCCTTCCAGTCTCCTTACTCCTTTGGTTACTTCTCCATTCTGTAGATTTTCCTGATGCTCCTCATCATTGATTACAGAGTCCTTGAAAACTTCATCATTTGTTAGAAAAAAAATAATATGTTCATCCTCATCAAACAACCAAAAATTTGTAATATTATCTGCTACTGATGGCCTGAAACTAAGTTCAATACAACACTTGTTATTAGTTTGCACTAACTTAGAAGTAGAAACAACTAAAAAATTAGTTGCAGCATTTTGTAATCTAGGAATTGAGTGTATATTAAAAGCATTAAAATGTGAAATCAAATTCCAAAATTCAACATGATATCCTCTTAGGTGTGGTGATAAAAAATGAATTGTGTCACTGATTTTCCTAACTACTATCTCATAATTACAAAAAAAATTTAAATTTCTAACATTAACTTCAATGGATTTCTTTAGGCCCTCAACTAGAGCTTCATATTCAACAGTATTGTTTGTGCATTCAAACTCTAGTCTACCAAAGAGAAATTGTTTATTATTTTCTAGGTCAATCAAAAAACAACCAGGTCATGAACCCTCTTGCATTTTGGAACCATCAAAATATAAAAACCAAAACCTATCTGCTAATGTGGAAATTAAGGCCAGAAATAGATTAATTTTACTCACAACAATTATCAATTGATCATGCAAACTTGCTCACAAAAGAGACTGAATATGGAGCTGTAACACTAAATTGTATTAACCGAGTGTACAATAGCCAATATTGTAATAACATAGGTTGCTAAATAAATATAATACATCAAGAAATTGAATGCATCAGGAGGCATGAAAATCTAGCATAAAGCAGGCTTACCAAAAATAAGCAAATCCCCCATAGGTGTAAAAAGCTGATCCCAAATCTGTCATGCAGCTCACGAATTGGAAAAAAGGCATAGGCAAGCTAAAGAGTGGTGGAATGGAAGATCATACATGCTTTTGTGTGGAGAAAAGAGAGGAGAATGTGTAGGACAAAAAAACAAGTCAACCTCACCTAGTCTAGCTTTTCCTTTTGCCTTAAAACACTGAAAAAGCAGGCAATAAAGCAGAAAAAGCAGAAGGGCGCCTAGGAGGGCAGGAATAAAGCAGAATTGATTCCTTTAGCTCTCCCATGTGCTACATGAGTCAAATAATCCAAGTTTGACCTCTATGGATAGGCAAATAGCAACTTGCACAAGGTGGGACACATGAACTAGGCAAATAAGACAAAAATAATGGAATTAATGTCTAAGTGGGTAAACTATGGGTTGATTATTCTAACAACCCCCCTTAAGCCTGACTTATGAGTAATATATCAGAAAATTATAGGGCCTAGCAACAAGGCTTAGTCACCCTTTACATACTGCAAATCCATTTAAACAAGGAAAGAGGCAAAACCAACTTGGGAAAATCCTCCCTTAAACATGGACTGCAAAACAAAATTGTAGAATCTTGTCTTCAGTCATGCTTTCACAGCATGATCAGCAATCCCCAGCAGTGATTTGAGAATGCTGAAGGTCTTCTCACAAAATTCTTTGGTGAAGATATCAGCTACTTGTTCTGAAGATGAACAGAAGAGTAGGTGAATGGTGCCATCATGCACAAGTTCTCTGATGTAGTGCATACGGATCTCAATGTGTCTGGTTCTCTACTTCTGAACTGGATCCTTGTAGATTCGAATGGTACTCTGGTTATCACAGTAGATGGTAGTTCAGTAGTTAGGTTCGAAGCCACACTCTCCAAGTAAACCCTGCAACCATAAACATTGAGTTGCTGCATTAACAACTCCTCCGTACTCTGCTTCTGTAGATGAGAGTGCAATGGCACTCTGTTTCTTGCTTGACCAGCTGATTGGACCTTCTGCAAGCATGAACACATATCTTGATGTGGACTTTCTATCTATGCTATCACCTGCCCAATCACTGTCAGTAAATCCAATCAACTCAAGATCAGATTTTTCTTTATAGAAGATCCCATGTGTCCTTGTTCCCTGAACAAAGTTAAGGATCCTTTTGGCTTATTTCCAATGGATCTCTTGAGGATGATCCATGAATATAGAAGCCACACTTACTGCATAACAAATATCAGGTCTAGTATGTGTCATATACAACAAACAGCCAATCAATTGCCTATACAGTGTATTGTTTACCATCGGTGAAGAATTGGCTTCTTCCAGCTTCACTCCTGAAAGGAAAGGAGTTTTTATTGCTTTCCAATCCTTCATTCTGAATTTGTTTAGCAAGTCCAAGGCATATTTGGACTGGTACACCTTGATTCCATCTTTGGTTTGAGAGATCTCAAGCCCCAAAAATTGACTTAAGAGCCCCAAATATGTCATGGAGAAGGCTTGGTTCATAGCTCCTTTTAAGGAAGCAATCTCAGCCTGTGAGCTTCCTGTAATGAGGAGGTCATTAACATATAACACAATGATCATTAATTAACCATTAACTAACTTCAAATAGGCATTTGGATCTGATTTTCACCGAACAAAATTCAGTGATAGCAAGAAGCTATCAATCTTGGCATACCAAGCCCTGGGGGCTTGCTTTAGCCCATACAATGACTTTCTCAACCTACACACAAGAGAAGAGTTAGTAGAAAAACCTTGAGGCTGCTGCATATATATCTCCTTAGTGAGATCTCCATTCAGGAAGGCACACTTTACATCCATGTGATGTACCTCCCATTGCCTTGAGGCTGCAATGGCTAGAGCTAGCATGATGGAATCCATTTTTGCCATTGGGGCAAAGGTCTCATTGTAATCTATGCCATGAACCTATGAGTAGCCCTTGGCTACCAATCTGGCCTTCTACTTCAGTGGTGAACCATCAGTAGCAAATTTGGTCTTATAGACCCACTTACACTGTACTAGTTTTCTCCCTGGGGGAAGATCCACTAGCTCCCATGTGTTGCTCTTCTGGAGTGAGCTGAACTCCTCCTTCATGGTTGTTTTCCATATTGGATCTCCTGCTGCTTATTCATATGTTTGAGGATCAGACTCCACCATCAAATAGCATTTTTCAACAAACATAGGATCCTTCATGCACAGACCACTCTCAAATTGAGATCTAGTCCTCCTTGGGTCATTGGGATCCCCAGCTAGCTCACCTGCTGCATGTAGTGTATTGGATGCCCATTTTGGCCTTGTGGGGCTGTTAGGGTCTGCAATAAACTCATATCTATCAGACAAATCAGAATCATAATGTTCAACAAACTCTTTACTTACTTCTTGAGGTTTAGGTGGTGAAGAGGCTTCACCAACTTCCACTTCTGCAAGGGGTTCTTCTTCAAACTGAACACACATTTTGATGAAGGATTTATTTGTGCTCAAATTTATCAACTTGTACCCTTTTGAATATTCAAAGTATCCAACAAAAATACACTCTTGGCTTTGGGGCTGCAAAGCCTTCCTCTTCTCTGTCGGGATTCTAGCCCATGCCTTTGAGCCAAAAATCCTGAAATGGGTCACATCTGGCTTGTGCCCACTCCATGCTTCGAAGGGAGTCATACCATAAAGCTGTTCATGAGGCACCCTATTCTAAATATAGGCTGCACAGTTGATAGCTTCGGCCCAGTACTTTGGTGGCAAATTTTTGTCCTCCATCATGCATGTTGCCATCTCCTTCAGTGATCTGTTCTTCCTCTCAGCAACACCATTTTGCTGTGGTGTGTAAGGGATAGAATGCTGCATCTAAATACCCGCATCTGCACAATAGTTAATAAACTCATACTTGACATACTCACCACCATTGTCAGATCTGAGGGCCTTGAGTTTCCTTCCAGACTGGTTTTCAACCAAAGCCTTAAAGACTTTGAATAGGCCAAAAACTTCAGACTTGTGTTTCAGGAAGTGAACCCAACAATACCTGGAAAAGTCATCAATGAAGTTCAATGCATATTTGGCCTGAATCATAGAAATATGAGGGAATGGACCAGCAACATCACTGTGGATCAGCTCGAGGGGTACAGAGGTTCTCTCATGACTAGCTCTCTCAAACTTATGCTCTGGGTGCTTTCCTAGGATACAACCTTGGCAGACTCCTTTGGAAAATTTTATCTTGGGAAACCCTATGACCATTTCTTTTTCACTAAGATCAGAAAGATACTTGTAATTTAGATGGCCAAATATTTCATGCCACAGCTTGCTGGCTTCATTAGCATGAATGAGAAGAGCAGAGGGGTTTGAGTAAGGTAGGAAGTGTGAGAACATGTATACCTTTTGAGCATGATTCGCAACTCCTTTTGCAATGACTCTACCAATTGAGATCTCTGTGATCTCAACTTCATTGGGGGAGAATATGACCTTCTTAGGAGACCTAGTTTGGGTCATCTGGTACACTGACAGGAGGTTGGAGGCGAGACCAGGGGCATATAGCACATTGCTGAACTAACCATGATCAAGATCTATCCTTCCTTTGCCTTTACTTTCAGTGAGAGAGTCATCTCCCAGTACAATAGATGGTCCTTTCGACATATCCAGTGAGGAGAAAGCCTCCTTAGTCGAAACCATGTGTCTTGAAGCTCCAGAGTCAATGATAAAATTGGGTGAGCTTGATGTGCCATCAACTAGAGCATGAACTCTCTCTCTGTCATTTGAACTAGATCCTCCTTCTCTCTTCTTTGAGCTTTCTGGAAGGGAGATGACATTCTTCTCCAGGAGATTGGTCAGCATGTCTATCTACTTTTTCATACAAGAGCCTTTAGAATGATTTCCCTTATTGCAGTATGCGCACTTGTTCATTTCACCTTTGTTCTTCTTCTTCTGGTTATTCTTCTTGGGACCTTGTTGATCCTCCAGAGACTATTTCTTGTCTCTCTTTTGCTCAGGTGGCTTTTTAGCTTTCTTTTTGCTTTTTGAATCCACCCTGAAATCTCCAGCAATCAAAGCTTGATCTTTGGATGGTTTGATGGTGCCCATCATCACCAGCTTGTCCTGTTCTTGTGTGAGAGATTCCATGAAGTCTGCAAGGCTAGGCATCTTCCAGGTTCGAGCTGTCAGTTTTGTGGCATAGAAGGTCGAAACAAACACTGAATAATCAGGGCCCAGCTTTGATAGGATGGCCAGTACAAGCTGATCTTCTTTCTTTTCAATACCACACTATTTCAGGTGCAAAACTAGTGCTTTGAACTTGGAGAAATATAGCTGCAGGGATTCAAAGCTTGTTGGACTCAGAGAAATTAGCTCATTCTCGATTTGATGTCCCCTCATCTCATCTATCTTTCCAAAAATATCAGAAAGCTTCTCCCATACTTCATTCGGTGATGTCAATCCATCGATATGGAAAATGAGGTCTCTGGAAATACTCAGGCACAGGAGGCCATAAGCCTCATCCCTCCTGCTGTGCCATTTTATCTTCTCTGCAGTTGCATCGGGCTCTGCTTCTGTTTCCATAGTCACCCTGTAGATTCATTTCACTCTCAATAGTATCTCCATCTCTGTTTTCCATTCAAATAAATTGAAGGGAGTCAAGATAGTTTTCTGTGATTGATCCATAGCTCTAGAAAATCTGTCCCGGCTGTCAGTAGAAGGCTCCCAGTCTTTGATGTCGAACCTGCAAAACAATTTTTGAAGGAGAGAAACAATCTAAAATGTCTTTGATACCATGTGTAAATTAAGGCCAGCAATAGATTAATTTTACTCACAACAATTATCAATTGATCATGCAAAATCGCTCACAAAAGAGACTGAATATGGAGTTGTAACACTAAATTGTATTAACTGAGTGTACAATAGCCAAACCTATAATAAAATAGGTTTTTGAATAAATAGAATACATCAAGAAATTGAATGCATCAGGAGGCATCCAAATCTAGCATAAAGCAGGCTTACCAAAAATAAGCAAATCCCCCATAGGTGTAAAAAGCTGATCCCAAATATGTCATGGAGCTCACGAATTGGAAAAAATGCATAGGCAAGCTAAAAAGTGGTGGAATGGAATCTCATACATGCTTTTTCATGGAGAAAAGAGAGGAGAATGTGTAGGACAAAAAAACAAGTCAACCTCACCTAGTCTAGCTTTTCCTTTTGCCTTAAAACACTGAAAAAGCAGGCAATAAAGCAGAAAAAGCAGAAGGGTGCCTAGGAGGCCGGGAATAAAGCAAAATTGATTCCTTTATCTCTCCCATGTGCTACATGAGTCAAATAAGGCAAGTTTGACCTCTATGGATAGGCAAATAGAAACTTGCACAAGGTGGGACACATGAACTAGGAAAATAAGACAAAAATAATGGAATTAATGTCTAAGTGGGTAAACTATGGGTTGATTATTCTAACATATAACTCTACATCATTAGTATCGCTTCCTATGTTAGTGACTAGAGTTACTATATTACAGTCAATATCATCATTCCATGAAAATTGAAGGAGATCAGACTGCATTTCTAATTCACAACTGGATTCTTTTGCTTGATAATTCCCTGGCTCAATATCTAAAAAATAGTTTCCCAACACTAAGGTTTAGAGATTCGTAGGCTCATTATTTCCCTCCAATTGAGTTACATTGTGTTTCATATGTGGTTCCCTTAATATCTTAATCCGATTTTGAATATTTTTATATGGAAGCCACATGTGAGACCAATCAGTTGAAAAGTAACCATTCAGTTTTTTTGACCAATATCTACTCAATATTAGTCCATAACATTCTTGTATGTCTACCACCATGATATCTATGAAATGGAAATATCTAGGATCTGTAGATAACCGAAGCAAAACATCTTTCATTTACCCTATCACTTTAACATCAGACCTGTCCAATTGAATGATCCGACAAGGGGATATTGGTGTGGGTTGACCATTAATATTCTTACATATCAAGAGTGGCATAACATTGGATGAGGCCCAAGAACCTACCAAACAGTTATGTCCATTATGATTAAAAATATCAAATGATAACAAAAAATGCAAAGTCCAAGGTTTAGATTTTCCTCCAATTCATGTAAAATATGTGTCGTCCTTTCTTAGAAAAACATTGACCTTCTTTATTAGCAGAAAATAGTTCTTCTTAAAAAATAAACCAACCTTCTTATGCTAGCGAAAATTCCCTCAATTCTACCTCCTACCTCTATTTATAATACAATTACCTATGACTCGTCAACTTCCCTGACTTTAGGAATTCCAAAATTTTGTCCTTTAGTGCTTTTCTTTAAAAAGAAATACTAAATTACACAAACTGAAAAAATGAAGAATAAAACAAAATACTTAAGAGGGCCCAACCAAACTTGCAACATATTCACCCCACGCATCTACATCCTCAGCGATAGTCCGGTAATTTACTAGTTCCATCATCTGCACTGTCACCTAATGTATGACTAGCTGAGATTCCACATTGATGACCTTTTCTAGATTGGTCCTAAACAAGTATTCCAAGATGTAATTGTTGGTTGAAGATTGTGCAATCCAATTTTTAACATTGTCTTCACTGATGACTTCCATCTTTTGAATATATTGTTCATCTTCGTGTAATCTGTCATGTAGATACATCACGAGCTGGTATTTGTTCATGAAGTCATTTATTTTTGCAGCTGAAGCAAGATGGAATCTCTCATAGAATTGGTGCATATTCTTATATAACTTTGTACACTTTTCAAGATTCTTCTTAGTTTCATTACTCAACCTTGCCGAAGCCTTTCTACATAAATATATACATGCGGTTGAGACTGTCTACTTTCTTCCCTTTTCTTGTAGTAAGGTTTGAATGTATTTTTGGACGTACTATATCCTTTGTCCTTTTCCAAGTCTACTATCTTATTCAATAACTTCTAAACCATTTTGACTACATTCTCCAACTCATTAGAGTGTTATTTCTTGGGTGTGGTTAACAACAAAGGTTTTTTTACCAGCTGTTGGTTTTACTTCTGGTTCTGAAGTTTGTTTTTCTATACTATCAAGATCAGACTCAACGCTGTTGGCTTCATAAAATTTTTATATCAACGAATATTTGACTGCTCTTTTCACAAACATTGCTATAGGGGTATATAGTCTTGTAGTATATTATTCTACCAAAGATTCTTCAGTCAGTTTTGTTGCAGCACTAACACTAATTAGAAGAGTAGTAAACCTATGGTTAAAATCTTCAACCTTTTCTTTCTTATCCACCTTCATAGAGAGTAATTATTTCATAAGGGTAGTGACGGTTTTTTTACTACCAAATTTTCTTTTAAATACCCATTCAAATGTGTCCCAGTTTGTTACTGAATTGGCTTGTAGACTAAAAAAATAAGAAGATGATTTGGGATCAAAAGTATATGGAAAAGGTATACATACATCGTCTTCATTTTCAACATTTGAAAGTTCTAGAGATAGATAAAAACTCTTTAAATGATCTTCTACAGAAATGACTCTTCCAGGGTCAAACTTTGGTAGCACCCTATCTATGTGCTTATGAAAATCATGCAAAGGTGCAGCGAGATTAAGTGGTGTCCTAGCCCTCCATGCCGATTAATTAGCAACAGCCATAACTAGAGGCAAGGACTATGGTGGAGACTGAGTTGTAGGATATTCTAGTCCCAACTGATCAAGCGGTTTGATGATTTCTTGTATGAATAAATCCACCAACTCTTCCGAATTTTACGCAAGGATCGAATCTTGAGTGTTATAAATTTCCTTCTTGGGAGCCTCCCTTCTTGGTAACGAAGGAATTTATTTCAATCCTCCAATATTTTTAACATAATATATTGTGTGTCTTTGAAAGTGATCAACTTCTTTGAATGAACATCATAAAACCGTTCTGAACCTTCTTCTTCAAAACTTCCCTTCTCTTGTTCTTCAACAACAAAATCTTCAAGAAACTTAGTTTCAGATGTAATACCAGTGGAATAATTTCTCGCAAATAGACTTCCTCTACCAACCATGCATTGGCATCCCTCCTTCTAGCGCCAAAACTGTTGATGTCTAGAAAATTCCCAAGTACCGATAGTAGGGATTCTCACCATTAATAGATCCCAACTAGATTGTTCACTGTTTGGTATGGGGAACCCATCCAGTTAGCGGCCTGGCTACCGTATATTTGAAGCTTGTTTATGTCTTTTACCGGTTGCGGCCTGATCCGCCATTTATGTAATTTTATTTTAGGTGAATGTAATGAAAATCCCTAAGCTAAATGCAGGCGACTACTGAACATGAACCTCACTAGAGATGCTTAGGTTATTACCTCCCACATTATCGCTCCCTCTCCTAAATCACTTCTACAAATCTAAATCTAAGCAAATAAAATATTTTCTATCATATTCTAAACTAAATATCATATCCCCTTGAGGAGAAAATTTAGAAATAAGAGAGTAATGTACTATAATTATCCATAACAAATCTTGCAGATAACTATTCCAATTCCATACACAAAGTTATAGTAGAAATATTAACAAAGATAACTTATAAATAAGAAAGCATTCATTACTCAATTTGTAAACATAATTTGATATGACAAGTGAAATCATTCATCATTAAAGAAATAGTTCATAAAATTCATCATGATCTCACAGTTATATGGAAACTCAATAGAACTAAATCCAGATTCGAAATTCCACAAAATTCATGTAAAATATGTGCCATCCTTTCCCAGCAAAAAATTGCTCTTCTTTATTAGCGGAAAAAATAGTTCTTCTTAAAAAATAAACCAACCTTATTATGCTAGTGAAAATTCCCTCAATTCTACCTCCTACCTCTATTTATAATAGAATTACCTATGACTCCTCAACTTCCCTGACTTTAGGAATTCCAAAATTTTGTCCTTTAGTGCTTTTTTTTAAAAAGAAATACAAAATTACACAAACCAACAAAATGAAGAATAAGACAGAATCCTTAAGAGGGCCCAGCCAAACTTGCAACATATTCACCCCATGCATCTACATCCTCAGTGATAGTCCAGTAATTTACTGTTTCCATCATCTGCACTATCACCTAATGTATGACTAGCTGAGATTCCACGCTGCTGACCTTTTATGGAGTGGTCCTAAAAAATTCTTCCAAGATGTAATTGTTGGTTGAAGTTTGTGCAATCCAATTTTTAACATTGTCTTCACTGATGACTTCCATCTTTTGAAGATATTGTTGATCTTCGTGTAATATGTCTTGTAGATACGCCATGCGCTAGTATTTTTTCATGAAGTCATTTATTTTTACAGCTGAAGCAAGATGGAATCTCTCATAGAATTGGTGCACATTCTTATATAACTCTGTACACTTGTCAAGAGTCTTCTTATTTCATTACTCAACCTTGCCGAAGCCTTTCTGCATAATTCCAAGAGATCCATTTTTATTTATAATCCTCCAGTATTCTTCTGAGGTAAGTGTTCAGGAAATGTCAAATTGGATTCTAACAAAGTCAACTGGATTTGAATTTTCTTAGTAGCCTCAATGAGTCTTGTTCTGAAACTAATATATTCTGGTTCAATCTCCTTCACTCTTTTCTCTTCTATATTCACCTTATGAATTTCACCTATGAGATTTATTTGAATTTGGTGTATGTTTCTCTGAATTCTGCAATCCTGGTAAAGGAAAGGGGTGATGTCCATCTATGTTTCATTTTCCACCTTAAGATGAGCTTCAAGAGATTTATTTTGCGTCACCAACTCCCCTACCCGGGTTCTAAATTCCCCCATTTCTTGGCATGTTGCAGACTCTCTTGATTCTAGCTCCAAGATCTTAGCTTCAAAATCTTTCTTTTCTCCTTCCAAAATCATAACTTGTACTTCTAAGGTAGCTTTATTTGTTTCTAGAGCTTGGTACTCTCTCTAGAATATCTCTTTTCTGATATGGTGGACTCATGTTTTATTTTCAACTCTATGCCTTCCCCTCTTTCCTTAACTAAAGTATCTTACATTTTGAACATCTTTTCTTTATGATGTTCGACATCCTCTATCAACCTGTCGACATTATCCACGTTGGCTTGCACAGCTGCTATACTTACAGAGGCTAAGAATTTAGGGACTTTATTAGTGCCTTCGACAATGTTCTTTTCAGTCACTATGACTACATCAGCTTGGGTGCCAACCTTAAATATTTTCTCTGATCTTTTGACAATAGTTTTTCTTTCCTTATAAAAAAATATGGTGTCTAAGCATGTTACTATGTGATGCTTAGATGGGGTGAAAGGAATGAGTAAAAAATATGTAATAGGAACGTGGTTACCTATAATCATGCCACTTGATGAAGAAGGAGGGTCTATTGGGTCATTTTGAACAGCTTCTTGGTCCATTTCTTCCCTAAGCTTGTATTATTCTTCCTTCTTCCTTAGTTCTTCAACTACTTTCTCAGCTTCCTTTTGTTTTCTCTGTGCTTCTTCTTCCTTAATATTGTTTTCTTCTTCTTGCTATCTCTGAGCATCCTCTTCTCATTTCTTTTCAGCCTCTTCCTATTGTAGCTTCAAGGATTCTTCTTTCTTCTTTTTTGACTACTTCTCTATAGCAGTATTGCTATCTTTACCCCTGATTGTGTTTCCTTTCTTCCTGAAACGTTTACTCAACGCGGTCATATTTCTGGCATTTCTATACACCTCTTCATCCTTATCAAAGTGGTGATATTTTTCTTAGTGTACTCCAACATTCATACAATGATTTGCAACTTTTCCCTCCTCATCATTTCTACGAAAGGTCTGCTCACCAAAGAAGAATTTTTCCAAATCTTTTACAAATTAGAAGGTGATTTTGACCTTAGTAAATTTGCAACATCCTATGCAAAAGGGAAGTGGTTGTTAGATTTTTAACATTAAGCTAGCATTATTAGGATCTTTAAATGAGAGAATAACAAGCACAACAATCAAACACAAGAAACAATGAACACAGTGTTTTTCCTCAGGGAGACCATAAATGGAGAAAACCCCACAATTTCCTCAGAGATAGAATCAGCACCAAAAGTAAAACCCCAAAACGGTAAGATGATCTCTCGATAGCAGCAACCTATTTCTTCCTAGCCCCAGTGTCTTGTTCTTCCTATAGCTATGTGCTACAACTGAGTGTGAGTGAGTGTGTGAAAAATAGAGAGGCTCACTCTCTATTTATACCAATTCTTGACTTGACTAAACCCAACAAAGGATAACTTCACTAGGTGAGTCTAATAACCCTAGTGCCCCAGAATTGCGGGGAAATTAACTCTTGAACAATAGGAGGGTTACCCACAATGACTTGACATGACTTGTTTACATTATAGATCCTCCTGATCGGAACATCGGGGCATGACATGACTCAATTACATTACAGACACATCCCAGAATAAACATCGGGGTACAAGACATAATATACATAGCTGAATACATTTCAAAGTTACAATTACATCAACACTCCCTCTTAACTAGGAAGGTATTCTTTCGACACAATTTTCAGTACTGGTTTTCTTCTCTGTATCGACTAGATCATATCGTCATCTTCATCTTCAAGCTGTCTTCATCTTCAAGCTGTCTTCATCTTCAAGTTATCTTCATCTTCAAGTTGTCTTCATCTTCAAGTCTTCTTCATCTTCAAGTATTCTTCATCTTCAAGTCACCATCGTCTTCAAGTCTTCTTCATCTTCAAGTCACCTTCATCTTCAATTCTTCTTCATCACGGGATGTGGATCATCAAGACCACTGGATCATCACTACTATATCATCACTGTATCATCATCAAATATGGATCATCACTTGATCTAGATCATCATCAAGTCTGGATCATAATCACATCTAGATAATCACTTGATCTAGATCATCATCAAGTCTAGATCATCGTCATCATTGGTGCTATCTCTCGATTCTTCTCGTCACAGGAAGTTCTACAAAGCCAGCAATTTTTCATGCTGGTTGTAGGCCAACCCTTCATGTAGGTCTTCATCAGTACTTATAGCTGACCCCAAGTCAGAGTGGCCCACCTAGCTCTTACATATGACCTCATCTTGTCAGAAATGCATGGCCAACACTCACATCTGATCATGTGTAAACACGTCGCACCAGAATGGCTCAACACTTATATCCGACCATGTGCGAACACACCGCATCAAAAGGGATCTGCACTTACATCCGACCATGTTTGAAAACACCGCATCAGAAAGGATCAGCACTTATATTTGACCATGTTCGAAAACACCGCATCGAAAGTGATCTGCACTTACATTCGACCATGTTCGAAAACACTGCATTGAAAGGGCTCTCAGTCCCAGAATTAGGATTCCTGGTAACTGACCAGGTGCCTCCATTCTCCCAAAGAATGGCATTATCCCTTATATCTGATCAAGTGGAAACACATACCTCAATCACATCAGAATGGCCATGCGCTCACATTTGATCATGTAAGACTACATCCTATAGTCATATCAGAATGACCCTTAGTCCTAGACTGAGTTTTCTTGGTAACTAACCAGGTGCTTCCATTCTAAGAATGGAATTTAGCCCTTACATATGATCATGTAGGCGTGGAAATTGAACCCAGTGATAGAACAATTACACTCACAACAATTATCAATTGTACATGCAAAATCACTCACAAAAGAGACTGAATATGGAGCTGAACACTAAACTGTATTGAATAAGCGTACAATAGCCAACCCTATTAAGTCATAGGCTGCCACAATAAATAGTTACATAAAGGATTTGAATGCATGATGAGGCAATTCAAATCTAGTCAAAAGTAGGCTTACTAAGTCTAAGCAAATCCCCCATAGGTGCATAAAGCAGTTTCCAAATCTGTCAAGGAGCTCACGAATTGGAAAAATCACTTAGGCAAGATAAAAGGTAATGGAAGGAAAACTCATACATTATTTTCATAGGATAAAAGAGTGGAGGATGTGGAGGACAAAAAACTAGTTAACCTCACCTAGTCAAACTTTCCAATTGCCTTAAAACACTAAAAAAGCAGGCAATAAAGTAGAAAAAGTAGAAGGGCGCTTAGGAGGCTAGGAATAAAGCAAATTTGATTCTAGGAGGTTTCCCAAGTGCTCCATGAGTCAAAATTATCAAGTTTGACCACTATGGATGTGTAGATGACAACTTGCATAAGGTGGAACATGGAAACTAGGCAAATAAGACAAAAATGGATTAATTAATGTCTAAGGTAGATAACTATGGGTTGATTATTATAACAATAGGGACCAATCCTATAGTCACATTAGAATGGCTTATCACTCATATCTGACATGGAAGGAACCAAATCCTCTCACCATGACAGAATGGCTTAGCCCTTACATCTGGTCATGGAAGGAACCTAACCCTCTCACCATGTTAGAATTGCTCTCGGTCTCATTATTTCCCCTTGGAGGGAACCTCGATCTGGAGAACACCAAGCTTCTCCCTGAAGTACTCAAACTTCACTCTAGCCAATGGGTTCATCAATACATCATCTATTTTTCCCTCTATCACAACATATTGGAGCTTCACTACTCCTCTCTGCACCATATCCCTGATATAGTGATACTTGATCTTAAAATGCTTCGACTTGTCATGGAACACAGGGTTCTTTGACAACTTCACACAACTCAGGTTGTCACAATATATACAAGTAGCATCCATCTGGAAATCAAATAAATCAGACAGTAGCTTCCTCAGCCATACTACCTCACAACTAGCTGAACAAGCTGCAACATACTCTTCTTCAGCTATACTTAGTGCCACATAGGATTGCTTCCTACTAAACCAAGAGATTACACCTGATCCCATACGGAAGCAGCATCCTGAAGTGATATTCCTATCGATGGCACTTCCTACCCAATCTAAATAAACATAACCCTCCAGGTTAATCTTTTGATTTTCCTTGTACTTGATCCCATAGTCAATTGTACCCTTCAAGTACCTTAGAATATGCTTTGCAACAATCAAGTGAACATGTCTCAGATCTGTTAGGAACTGGCTCAAGGTGTTCACAGCAAAGAAAATTCTGGTCTTGTGTTCATCAGGTACATTAAGGACCCAATCATTTGACGATACATCCTAGCATCAACCACTCCAGATGAAGCATCACTCAATAGGTTCAGGTTTGATTCCATAGGTGTGGTTATGGCCTTGCAGTCCATCATCCCGAATCTCGTCAGAATCTCTACTACATACTTCCCTTGTCTAGGGAATATTCCATCTACATTCTTCCACACCTCCATGCCTAAGAAATAGTGCATCATACCCAAGTCCTTCATTTCAAAATTGACAACAAGTTTCCTCTTTGTATCAGCAATCAACCCATCCATACCTGTCACTAGATTTCCATCTTAAACCTTGTAGTAAATGTTGGAATCTGCTTTACTCTTGGTAAAGCCCAAACTGGATAGGAAACCATCAATTCCAGCGTACCATGTCCTGGGTGCCTATTTCAAACCAGATGGGGCTTTCTTCAATATACATACATGAGACTCTCTGTCAGGTGTCTCAAAACCGAGTGGCTGCTCCACATACACTTCCTTTTCCACTACACCATTCAAGAAAGCAGTCTTGACATCCATCTGGTGTATCTTCCATTTCATCACTACATCCAGAGCAAGTACTGATCTGATGGAAGTGTATCTCGATATAGGTGCAAAGGTTTCTTCATAATCTATTCATTCTTTCTGGGAGAAACCACGAGCCATGAATCTTGCTTTATATTTCTTGATGCTACCATCTGTAGCATGCTTGATCTTGTAGATCCATTTGGAAGTTACAGTGGACTTCCCTTCTGGTCTTGGGAAAATATCCCAAACATCATTCTTCATGATCGATTCATACTCTTCGATCGTAGCATCCTTCCATTCTTTTTGTTTTGCTGCTTCTTCATAGTTGGAAGGTTCTTTATCAATAATGTCACATAGTAAGGCTACGTAACTAGAACATGATCTAGTTCTCTTTCTTCTTCTTGGTGTTTCTTCTGAAGCTCCATATATTTCTGCACCTTGGATAATTTCATGTACCCAAGCAGGTTTCCTCTTGTGAGGATTCTTATCTCGAGGTGGATCTACAGGTTCTTGAGGTTCTTCTAGTTCTCGATATTCTTCTTGAATTTCTTCATTCATGATTGTATCATGAATTCTAGGTTCTCTTGTTTCTTCAGGTTCTTCAGCTGGTTTCTTCCTAGATTTGATGTAGCATGAATCTTCATCAAATGTTACATCTCTACTAATGTCATACTTCTTGAACCCTGGGAAGTATATTATGTAAGCCTTTGAGCTTTCAGAGTACCCCACAAATATACACTTCTTTCCTGAAGGATCTAATTTTATCCTCTTCTTTTTTGGAATGGGAATGTATACTGGATAGACAAATATTTTGAGATGGCTAACTTCTGGTTTCTTTCCGGAGAAGCCTTCTTCAGGAGTCTTGTTCTCAAGTACTCTGTGTGGAGTATGGTTCTGTACATACACCACTGTTTTGGCAGCTTCTACCCAAATATGCATAGGGAGATCTTGATCATGAAGCATTTCTCTTGCAGCTTCCATGATAGTTCTATTCTTCCTTTCTGCAATCCCATTCTGTTGTGGATTATAAGGAGTGGACAACTCCCTCTTAATCCCTGAGTATTTACATAGCTCTTTGAATTCATTCGAAGGGAATTCTATGCCATTATCTGATCGAATGGTATTGATCTTCTTTTCAGTGTGGTTCTTGATCAAGGCTTTGAATTCCTTGAACTTACTGAATACTTCATCTTTGTTATTCAGAAAGTATATCCATGCCTACCCACTTATCTTTGTTCTTCAATAAACGAAACATAGTATGCATGCCCACTTATTGAACTGGATGACATTGGACCGCATACATCGGAGTGGATGATTTCCAAGATTCATTTTGCCTTGCTTTCGCTACTTGGAAATGTCTTCTTTGTGTTTTTCCCTTTTAAACATCCTTTACATACACCTTCATGTTTTGTCTACATTTCTGGGAGACCTTCAACACCTTTTCTTGCAAGTGGTAGTGCTTTGTAATGCACATGTGCAGGCCTTCTATGCCAAAGCTCATTTGGTTCTACTGAGTCATGAACCAAAGCTTATTCTGGATGTCCCTTCAATTTGTATAAGCCTCCTTCTTGTTCCCCAACCACTATTGCATCATTAATGGTATTTCCTTTTGGCCACATGATGACTTGACCATATATAAATGAAACCCTCATTCCTTTTGCATCTAATGCAGATATGGAGAGGATATTCTTCTTTAGTCCTAGTACAAACAATACTTCCTTCATTTTCATAGACTTTCCAAAGTCTATCTTGTATGAGGATTCCCCACTACCTTTTATTGGATACTGGTAGTCATCTCCAAGTTTCACCTTGTGAGGTGATTCATGTTTAGATAATTTAACAAAGGATTCCTTGAATCCTATCATGTGCTTGGAAGCACCACTGTCTATAATCCAGTCATTGTTGCCATGTGTGATAGTTCCCATGAGAGCGAATATTAGAACATATTCTTCATCACTTGAAGAATCATTACTGACTTGTTTGTTTCTCTTTGTGGAAGGTTACTTATCCTTTACAGCATGAGCATGATGCCTTGTCTTGTTTCCCTTCTTCTTGTGAGAGATACTTTTATTTTTAGGATAGTCTCTAGCAAAATGTCCTCTTTCATCACATGTTTAGCAAATGTACTTAGACAATTCTCTAGGCTTTCTAGAGTTATTCCTTACTTTTGTGGTGGCTAGATCTGGATTTCTTGGATTGTACTGTGAGAGCTTGATCTTCAAATCCCATCTTTTCTTCTCGAGCTGCTATCCGAGCTTCTTCTTGAGAGCATTCTTCCTATAGTCTGCTGAACTTGACTAAATTATTTCTGGCATAGATCCCTTGAATAAAGGAGTCCCATTATCTAGGGAGACCATTCAAGGTGGTCATTACAATATCTGCATTTTCTACTTCTTCATCTACTGCTTCCAGTTGTTCCTTGATCTTAGAGACCCTTGTAAAGTAAGACTAGATGGTTTCTGCATTCTGGATCTTTACATTCTTTAGTTGGTTTCTCAGAGTCATCTTCATGTTTATGTTCTTCCCTTCAAACAATTTGGTTAGGGCATCAAACATAGCTTTAGGTGTCTTTAGGGAGGACACCTGTGGTATGAGGTGATCCTTGATTGAATAAACAATAATCCTCTTTTCCATAACCAACTTATTCTTATGTAAGGCCTTAGCCTCATCTCCCTCTGGAACTAGAACCTCCTCACTGATATAGGAGTCCAACTCATTTTTTTCCAAGATCAGAAAGATCATGTACTTCCAGGCTTGGAAGTTATCAGCTCCCTCAATATTTTCCTCAAGATTGGTATGATGAGACATCTTAACTAAGAAGCTCAAATGGAAATACAAAAGATTTAGATCTTACCTATTCAAGATGTCAGATCTGGATTTGGAGCTGAAATACTGCACTGTTGGCTCATGAGGAGATTAGGGTTTTTCTTTTTCGGAGTTCTATCCTGTTAACCCAAAAATCCCCCACACAGCTCGCAATGGCCTACACCACCCAAGGACACCATCTCACAACACTCATTTCACTCCATAAGACCTTCCATGACCTTCCATTTGACCCCCACACCTCCAAAAGAGCCCAAGGATGAATAAAAGGGCTAAAAACCCCAAAAAATAGCCCCAAAATAGACCCCCAGGAGCTAAAGCCCTCAAAAAGGGGCTAAAACCCTGAAAGGGGCTAAAGTTAGGGTGGAGGGGCTAAACACCCAAAAAATGGGCCAAATCCTTGACCAAGGGCTTAAAACCCCTTGGAAAAACTATATAAGGTGTTAGAATAATCAACCCATAGTTTACCCACTTAGACATTAATTCCATTATTTTTGTCTTATTTGCCTAGTTCATGTGTCCCACCTTGTGCAAGTTGCTATTTGCCTATTCATAATGGTCAAAATTGCCATATTTGACTCATGGAGCGCATGGGAGAGCTAAAGGAATCAATTTTGCTTTATTCCTGGCCTCCTAGGAGCCCTTCTGCTTTTTCTGCTTTATTGCCTGCTTTTTCAGTGTTTTAAGGCAAAAGGAAAAGCTAGACTAGGTGAGGTTGACTTGTTTTTTGTCCTACACATCCTCCTCTCTTTTCTCCATGAAAAAGTATGTATGATATGCCATTACACCACTCTTTAGCTTTCCTATGCCTTTTTTCCAATTCATGAGCTCCATGACAAATTTGGGATCAGCTTTTTACACCTATGGGGGATTTGCTTATTTTTGGTAAGCCTGCTTTATGCTAGATTTGGATGCCTCCTCATGCATTCAATTTCTTGATGTATTCTATTTATTCAGCAACCTATGTTATTACAAGTTTGGCTATTGTACACTCACATAATACAGTTTAGTGTTACAGCTCCATTTTCAGTCTCTTTTGTGAGTGATTTTGCATGATCAATTGATAATTGTTGTGAGTAAAATTAATATATTGCTGGCCTTAATTTCCACATGGTATCAGAGCCATTGTAGGTTGTTTCTCTCCTTCAAAAATCATTTTGCAGGTTCGACATCAAAGACTGCGAGCCTTCTACTGACAGCCGGGACAGATTTTCTAGAGCTATGGATCAATCACAGAAAACTATCTTGACTCCCTTCAATTTCTTTGAATGGAAAGCAGAGATGGAGATACTGTTGAGAGCGAAAGGCATATATAGGGTGACTATGGCAATAGAAGCAGAGCCCAATGCAGCTGCAGAGAAGATAAAATGGCACAATAGGAGGGATGAGGATTATGGCCTCCTGTGTCTGAGTATTTCCAGAGACCTCCTTTTCCATCTCGATGGATTGACATCACCGAATGAAGTATGGGAGAAGCTTGCTGATCTTTTTGGAAATATAGATGAGATGAGGGGACATCAAATCGAGAATGAGCTGATTTCTCTGAGTCCAACAAGCTTTGAATCCCTGCAGCTATATTTCTCCAAGTTCAAAGCACTAGTTTTGCAGCTGAAACAGTGTGGTATTGAAAATAAAGATGATCAGCTCGTACTGGCCATCCTCTCGAAGCTGGGCCCTGATTATTCAGTGTTTGTTTCGACCTTCTATGCCACAAAACTGACAGCTCGAACCTGGAAGATGCCTAGCCTTGCAGATTTCATGGAATCTCTCACACAAGAACATGACAAGCTGGTGATGATGGGCACCATCAAACCATCCAAATATCAAGCCTTGATTTCTGGAGATTTGAGGGTGGATTCAAAAAGAAAAAATAAAGCTAAAAATCCACCTGAGCAAAAGAGAGACAAGAAACAGTCTCCGGAGGATCAACAAGGTCCCAAGAAGAATAACCAGAAGAAGAACAACAAAGGTGAAATGAACAAGTGTGCATACTGCAATAAGGGCAATCACACTAAAAGATATTGTATGAAAAAATAGATATACATGCTGACCAATCTCCTGGAGAAGAATGGCATCTCCCTTCCAGAAAGCTCAAAGAAGAGAGAAGGAGGATCAAGTTCAGATGATAGAGAGAGAGTTCATGCTCTAGTTGCTGGCACATCAAGCTCACCCAGTTTTATCATAGATTCTGGAGCTTCAAGACACATGGTTTCAAATAAGGAGGTCTTCTCCTCACTGGATATGTCGAAAGGACCATCTATTTTACTGGGAGATGACTCTCTCACTGAAACTAAAGGCAAAGGAAGGATAGATCTTGATCATGGTCAGTTCAGCAATGTGCTATATGTCCCTGGTCTCGCCTCCAACCTCCTGTCAGTGTACCAGATGACCCACACTGGGTCTCCTAAGAAGGTCATATTCTCCCCTAATGAAGTTGAGATCACAGAGATTTCAACTGGTAGAGTCATTGCAAAAGGAGTTGCGAATCATGCTCAAAAGGTATACATGTTCTCACACTTCCTACTTTACTCAAACCCCTCTGCTCTTCTCATTCATGCTAATGAACCCAGCAAGCTGTGGCATGAAAGATTTGGCCACCTTAACTACAAATATCTTTCTGATCTTAGTGAAAAAGATATGGTCATAGGGTTTCCCAAGATAAAATTTTCCAAAGGAGTTTGCCAAGGTTGTATCCTAGGAAAACACCCAGAGCATAAGTTTGAGAGAGCTAGTCATGAGAGAACCTTTGCACCCCTCGAGCTGATCCACAGTGATGTTGCTGGCCCATTTCCTCATATGTCCATGAGTCAGGCCAAATATGCATTAACCTTCATTGATGACTTTTCCAGGTATTGCTGGGTTCACTTCCTGAAACACAAGTCTGAAGTTTTTGGCCTATTGAAAGTCTTTAAGGCTTTGGTTGAAAACCAGTCTGGAAGGAATATCAAGGCCCTCAGATCTGACAATGGTGGTGAGTATGTCAAGTCTAAGTTTATTAACTATTGTGCAGATGTAGGTATTCAGATGCAACATTCTATCCCTTACACACCATAGCAAAATGGTGTTGGTGAGAGGAAGAACAAATCACTGAAGGAGATGGCAACATGCATGATGGAGGCCAAAACTTTGCCACCAAAGTACTGGGAAAAAGCTATCAACTGTGCAGCCTATATCCAGAATAGGGTTCCTCACAAACTGCTTGATGGTATGACTCCCTTCGAAGCATGGAGTGGGCACAAGCCAGATGTGACCCATTTCAGGATTTTTGGCTCAAAGGCATGGGCTAGAATCCCGACAGAGAAGAGGAAGGCTTTGCAGCCCCAAAGCCAAGAGTGTCTTTTTGTTGGATACTCTGAATATTCAAAAGGGTACAAGTTGATAAATTTGAGCACAAATAAAGCCTTCATTGAAAGGTGTGTTCAGTTTGAAGAAGAACCCCTTGCAGAAGTGGAAGTTGGTGAAGCCTCTTCACCACCTGAACCTCAAGAAGTAAGTAAAGAGTTTGTTGAACATGCTGATTCTAATTTGTCTGATGGATTTGAGTTTATTGTAGACCCTAACATCCCCACAAGGCCAAAATGGGCAGCCAAGACACTACATGCAGCAGGTGAGCTAGCTGGGGATCCCAATGACCCAAGGAGGACTAGATCTCAATTTGAGAGTGGTTTGTGCATGAAGGATCCTATGTTTGCTGAAAAATTCTATTTGATGGTGGATTCTGATCCTCAAACATATGAAGAATCAGCAGGAGATCCAATATGGGAAACAACCATGAAGGAGGAGTTCAGCTCTCTCCAGAAGAGCAACACATGGGAGCTAGTGGATCTTCCCCCAGGGAGAAAACTAGTACAGTGTAAGTGGGTCTATAAGACCAAATTTTCTACTGATGGTTCACCACTGAAGTACAAGGCCATATTGGTAGCCAAGGGCTACTCACAGGTTCATGGCATAGATTACAATGAGACCTTTTCCCCAGTGGAAAAAATGGATTCCATCAGGCTAGCTCTAGCCATTGCAGCCTCAAGGCAATGGCATGTACATCAAATGGATGTAAAATGCGCCTTCCTGAATGGAGATCTCACTAAAGAGATATATATGCAGCAGACTCAAGGTTTTTCTACTAACCCTTCTCTTGTGTGCAGGTTGAGAAAGTCATTGTATGGGCTAAAGCAAGCCCCCAGGGCTTGGTATGCCAATATTGATAGCTTCTTGCTATCACTGAATTTTGTTCGGTGCAACTCAGATCCAAATGTCTATTTGAAGTTAGTTAATGGTTCATTAATGATCATTGTGTTATATTTTGATGACCTCCTCATTACAGGAAGCTCACAGGATGAGATTGCTTCCTTAAAAGGAGCTATGAACCAAGCCTTCTCCATGACAGATTTGGGGCTCTTAAGTCAATTTTTGGGGCTTGAGATATCTCAAACCAAAGATGGAATCAAGGTGCACCAGTCCAAATATGCCTTGTACTTGCTGAACAAATTCAAAATGAAGGATTGCAAAGCAAGCAAAACTCCTTTCCTTTCAGGAGTGAAGCTGGAAGAAGTTGATTCTTCACCGATGGTGAACAATACATTGTATAGACAATTGATTGGCTGTTTATTGTATTTGACACATAATAGAACTGATCTTTGTTATGCAGTAAGTGTGGATTCTAGATTCATGGATCAGCCTCAAGAGATCCATTGGAAAGAAACCAAAAGGATCCTTAACTTTGTTCAGGGAACAAGGACACATGGGATCTTCTATAAAGAAAAATCTGATCTTGAGTTGATTGGATTTACTGACAGTGATTGGGCAGGTGATAGCAAAGATAGAAATTCCACATCAAGATATGTGTTCATGCTTGCAGAAGGGCCAATCAGCTGGTCAAGCAAGAAACAGAGTGCCATTGCACTCTCATCTACAGAAGCAGAGTACAGAGGATTTGTTAATGCAGCAACTCAATGTTTATGGTTGCAGGGTTTACTTGGAGAGTGTGGCTTCAAACCT
>LPNX010355335.1:137975-150080 GCA_001517045.1 Pseudotsuga menziesii | reverse complement strand
CCATTATTTTTGTCTTATTTGCCTAGTTCATGTGTCCCACCTTGTGCAAGTTGCTATTTGCCTATTCATAATGGTCAAACTTGCCATATTTGACTCATGGAGCGCATGGGAGAGCTAAAGGAATCAATTTTGATTTATTCCTGGCCTCCTAGGCGCCCTTCTGCTTTTTCAGTGTTTTAAGGCAAAAGCAAAAGCTAGACTAGGTGAGGTTGACTTATTTTTTGTCCTACACATCCTCCTCTCTTTTCTCCATGTATGAGCTGCCATTCCACCACTCTTTAGCTTGCCTATGCCTTTTTTTCAATTCGTGAGCTCCATGACAGATTTGGGATCAGCTTTTTACACCTATGGGAGATTTGCTTATTTTTGGTAAGCCTGCTTTATGCTAGATTTGGATGCCTCCTCATGCATTTGATTTCTTGATGTATTCTATTTATTCAGCAACTTATGTTATTACAGGGTTGGCTATTGTACACTCACATAATATAGTTTAGTGTTACAGCTCCATTTTCAGTCTCTTTTGTGAGTGATTTTGCATGATCAATTGATAAATGTTGTGAGTAAAATTAATCTATTGCTGGCCTTAATTTTCACATAAGGAGGGTGGGGGTCATTCTCAACACACTCCTCATTTGCATATTGTTATGCTGCCCATGGATGCTTTCATACCTCTTTCTCTCAAACCACCCACTCTCCCTCTCCTCCATCTTCATTTCTCCAAGCCATTGCTCCCTAACCAAGAGAGATTTGCTCCCGTGAGCTAGGTCATGGTGGCCCATTTCCACCCAAGTGAGATATAGATTTTGTTTGTGCATGTTTATTTACTTGTTTCATTTTATAACTCATATTGCCATTTTTAGGTTTTTCATTAACATTTGTTTGCAGGTTGCTTCCATAGTAGTATAGGTTTCTCTTGTAGGTTTTGGAGGCGGAACCCTAACCCGCTGTGTGCAGAGGGGTTCAAAAATACTCCATCTCTTCTTTCTTTCTTTTATTAGCTTGGATATAGTTTATTTCAGCTGCCATTTACCTGTTCTAGTGTAGCTTAGTTTAGTTTCAATTCGCAGCTCTGTTTCACCCATTTTTACTTCCGTTTTTTACCGTTTTCTAAGGGTAGAAACCTACCCTTGTGACCTATAGGCACAAGGGAGCCATTTTTACCCCTGTAGTGAGGATAAATTCTCACTATAGTTTTGGCGACTCTCCTGGGTCAATCCCACAGGATCCTTGGGCAAAAATTTCAAAGTTTTTCAAGTTCTTCAGTTTTTACCCTAGTTTCAAAAATGTTCTATTAGATCTGCTTAGATTTGTTGTTTTTCCTTGTTTTCTGTCAATGCTGAAGCCTTTCCTAGGCTGAGCTGAGTCAAACTGACCCAATACCAGTTACTGTTGGCCAGATCTGACCCCGCAGCACCAAAAACACCCCTTTCCAGAGCAGGTCGCTCTTATCGGGGGAAAAGGTGCAGGAAGTCCCACTTAATTGGCAGACAAGCATGCCCAGGGCACACTTAATCCTCAAACAGGTGTGACTTCATCCCAAGAGCTCAAGTTGCAGTTGTTTTGGCATTTTGTGTGACCCCCTTCCTCATTTCTAGAAAAATATCGCGGCCCCCTCGCGGGATCTAGTCAGAAAGGTGCGGCCTGTCACACAGAAGTTGTTTTTCAGTTTAATTAGCAGTAATTTCTAGTTTTATAGGAATGTTAGTGTGGCCCAGCCACCTCTATCCACCATTATAGGTCTCTGTTTATTTCAGTTTTCAATTTTTGCAAATAAATCAATGAACAATGTGTATATGCTAATTCAATCACTAAGGTTCAATAAATTGAATTAGCCTAACTAAAATTAACATAAAATTAGCCATCTTCCTGCCCCCTTCCTCCTCTACCCAGTCATCACCCTTCGGGGTATTCTACGATGCGACGAGGGGATAGCTCGTATAGATCTAGGCACTCCAAGGCATTTTTCCTAAACCATTAAAACCAAGTGACCTAGAAGGTACGGGGATTAGAGAAGGAGGGCTTCTCACGGTGTAAAATTTCCTCCCTGCTTGACCAACCTAGCACTTGGGAGGTGACCTGAGGATCTACAGATGGGATTAGTCCCATTGTGTTGAGAGCCCAGCACCTTCTCTTGGTTGAAGAAGAGTACCACTGAGAGGTAGACACTTAGTTAGGCCAACAATTCAAGGTTAATCACAATATTTGCTTAGAAGTTTTTGTTTACATTTGCATTCAAAACCATGATGTGAACTCTACCATGAATTCAAAAACCATATTGCAAACCAAATACCAGAATAAGAAATCAAACCAACACACCATACCACATAATTAACCCAACTCAGTTCATGACGCTGAGTGAGCCTTAAAAGTTACCAAATTTACACTAAGTTCAATCAACTCTGTAGTCTTTGAGGACATAAGTCCCTAACTGCTACAACTGTGGGAAGTACTTGGGATTTTCCCAGAAACTCATTGTGAGGAGTACCACAGGAACCCCAAAGTAGCTGGCCGCTGAGAGGAATTTCCAAGTGAAACAGGAAATGACCCCTTCCAATTGAGTAGAGTTACCCATGAGGAACAAGCCAAGCGTTGTCTTCTGGCAGTCTTGGTGGCCAAGAGACCACCCTTAGCCAGTAGGAATCCATTGAAACCAGGTTCCAAATTTCATACCCACCAGTTTCATTCACACAAACAAACATAATTGATCCTCCACGACCTTCCTCACACCTTAGAGGTGAACCACCACCGTTTGGAACACTCAGTCGGCACCATCGTAGCCGTTCTCAGTGATCTCCTACACCATCAAAGGGCCACAGAGGGCCAGATAGCCTGTGATTCTGATTCAGACCCATATCAGGCTGAACCAGACCTCCACACCACACCATCCAACCCCATGGCTGCTACAAACCCGGATCCATTTTCCGGCTTAACCTTAGCAAGTGGACCCATGTCCACATCACAACCAGTCACCCACAATGTGGCATGTGGCCCACGCACAATCAAGCAGGCTATCATTAGCCAATTTCCACCACCCATAGTGACTACCCAAGCTGGTCCAGTGGCCACACATGGGAGCACTAGCCCCTCCACACACATTGTCCCACCTGCCACACTTGGGGGCAGTGCACCAACCACCCACATTGCTTCTACAGCCATGCAGGGGGGCAATGTCCCTGCCACCCATACCATCCCTCCCACAACACTTGGGGGTAGTGGACCATCCACCATGATACTACCACAAGCATGCCCAGCCATGCAAATGCATTATGCACCTGCAAACCCCACTCCCATTGCAGCCCCATCCCACATCAACTTGGGGTCAAATCTTCCATTCATGGATCATTTGAACTTTCCTGACCTGGCTAGATTGACAAATGACCCCATCAATCACCAAGATTTTTAGCCACCCATGCCAACTAAGCTGCCTTCAAACATCCCAAAGTTTGAAGGCAAAGCCGAGGAATGTCCCCAAAATCATATAATGACCTTCCATCTATGGTGCTCATCCAATAGCATTGTAGAAGACTCCATCAGGATGAGGTTGTTCCAACGTACCCTCACAGGTGCCGCAACCAAATGGTACATTGACCTGCTACAAGCCAAGTACCCCTACTTCAACTCCATAGCCTTCATGTTCCTGCAGTATTTCCAACTCCCTGTCAGATATGGTGAAGGGGTGGAGATCTTGTTATCCTATCGCCAAAACACTGCCACCCACATCACTGACCATATCCATGATGACAGGATCTTCTTAGATTGGTTCCTCAAGACTTTGCTCCCGCCCATCACAAAGGACGTCGCATCTAAACGTCCCCAATTTGAAGAAGAGGCAATACTGAAGGCCCAACAATTTGACCTTATCTACACCTAGTCGGGATACTTGTATACCGTCATCCCAGCCGCTCCCCGTCCAAGTACCTCTTACCGCGATGCACTGGTGGCATCCCACGCAGCGGATAGCATCATAGGGTCAGTCTCCCAACAACCACTACCCCGACCGACACCACCTACCACGGCACTGCAACCAAGCAGTACTGCTAATGTTTCTTACCAAAACCAAGCTTCGGACTATGCTAGGATGATGTCTCAGTCCGGAGCAACCACCTCCTATGCACAACCTGTGCCACCGTAGTAGGCTTAAGCTATGGCTTTGCCAGCACAATAGTATGTGGGGCAAATTCCCACATTCGTGGCACCGCCACCCCCACAAATCTATTATGCACCACTAGTGCAACAAGTCCAAGCCCCCGCCCCCGCTCCACCCTCTCCATTGGGACAAATGTTTGCATAGCAAAACTGTCCCAACCAGCCTGTCCCCAACAATCAACAAGGGAAAATTAGAAATAACCAGCCCCGCAACCAGGGAAACAACCAACCACAAGGAGGCAATCAATAACCAAATCCTCTCAACAATGCCACATCAAACCAACCAGTCCAGAACCCCCCACGACCAAATGCACCGAGACGCAATGCCCCATTGTGCACAAACCAACCATGCACACTCTGTGAGGTCTATGGGAACTATACATTCGAGTGCCCCCTCATGGGTCGCGCCAAGTAGGCCATTCAAAACAAGGCCCAACAGGCTGCCAATGCCACGAACCAAGCACAACCCAACCAGGCACCACAAATACCTCCTCCCATGGTGCTTCAAAACCCACTACCAGTCCAAGGATCGATGGCAACTACTACTCCTCCCCAGGCCACTCCCAACACTCCGGGGGCACCACTCAAGGCTAAAACAGGTGTCCACCACCTGATGACCATGACCACTGAAGAGGTCAACTTACAAACTAGGAGAAACCAGTACGGTACCACTACCAAACCTGTCGACTCAACAGCAACATCTACGTCTAAGAAAACCAACCTACCTCTCCAGTTACCCATGTTCCCACACCCCCCCATACACAGAATCGCCAATAATGCCACAGCTAGAGCTGCAGTCAGGTATAGCATTGTGGATGGTTTGGCCCAAACGCCAACAGCCATGTCCGCTCTTGAGGTACTTAAAACGTGCCCAACACAGTGGAAATCCTTATTAGCCACTCTAGGGGAAGTAGACTCCTCCGATTCCAAGCTGATCACTTTTGACATAGAAAATGGAGAGCCACGCATGCCCTCCATTATCACCTTCCAAATCTCGGTGTCCATCCAAAACTTGGATGTGCACCGATGCATAGTGGATGAGGGGGCATCCACGTGCGTCATGTCTACCTTGGTTTGGCAGAAGCTTGGATCACCTATTCTGCAACCATCTTCCATGACTATGCGGGCTTATGATGGACACCCCACTAAAGCCCAAGGAATCCTCCCTCATGTCCCCATCACGTTAACCGGGAAGACAATCATGATTGACATTGAGGTCTTCAACGCTCAACTAGATTACAACCTCCTCCTTGGGAGGAGTTACATGTATGCCATGCGAGCCGTCGTGTCAACTGTCTTCCACCTCATGATGTTCCCCCACGAAGGGAAGATTATGACGGTTGACCAGCTCACCTACCATGATCCGCAAGTGTTAACAATGATTTCCAATGTTATCCCTACCATCACCACCACTGAGCCGCAAGGGGTGACTACATGTGCTAACGTCATCCCTGCAACCAACACTATGGTTGAAAACACACCAAACTCCCCACCATTGAATGTGGGCCCTAGGTTGTTTAGCGATCCCACCATGACGGCTCCTTTCCCGTTGGTGTCACCACCATCGACACAAAAGAAAACTGTGGACTTGTGCATGGTCTCATCAAGCACTGCCGCACCCAAATAGTAGCCACAGCCCCAACCACAACCACAACATCATCCGCAACCGCAACGCCAGCAACAGCTGCAACATCACCCGCAGCAGTAGCATTTCATGCAGCTGCAACCACAACCCCACCCCCAAATGCAACCAGCTGGGAGTTATGTGGGCTCATCTTCGATCCATACAATTCCCTTCCTCTTTCCCCCACCTAGTGTCATGAGAAATCCGGTCATGGCCACTTTAAGCCTACCTAAATTTACGTTGGGGATCTCGGTGTGGTATCTAGACCCACCAGATCAACCACCAGTGCCCTAGGTTGTGTTAAATCCAGTACAACCCATTGTGGTTGAGTCTCACCCCCCACCCTGTCCTCATAGGACAATCACCGCACCCACATCTACACCACCCCAACCCAAACAAACGATGGGGGAAAACACCAAAACCACCACAGAACCATGCCCAGTACCACCTTGTGTTGTCTGCGAACAACAGGGCCACTCGACTCAGGATTGCCCTGAAATCCTAGTGATCCATGCGCATCTGGATTCCATGGATACGAATGAAAACATCCCCGTGGTTGAACTCCCAACCACGCCGGTAGTAAAGAACAAGGCATTAAGGACGAACCATGCTTGCGCTCTTTACGACTTGTATGGACATTACTCCCACCATTTCCAAGACCTCCCCAAATTTCGAATGGCTCTTGCGGACCTCCGTCACCATTCTCTTGAGTATGAGATCACCTTGATCGAAGAAGTCCACCCACCACCACCTCCTTCGTCCGACACCATGTCCATTTACATGATGACTAGTTCCCCCGAACAGCTCATTCCCATCTCCAACGACGGTCCATCGGACCTGTCACTTTGTTGCTTCAACAATGATGAGGATATCCTTGAAGCTCTGACCGCCCTAGAATACCCATGGGACGACATGCACCATCGCTCGTTCTTCCTCCCGGAAGATCTTTTGTCGCAGTACGACCAGTTTTCTGTGGAGACCAAATATTTCATCCATGGGAAGGTTGACTGGTTCAAGAACTCAATCACAGCACCAGATTCCTTCGAAGAAGGGAACATGGCGAATATTTTTCCAACCATTAAAATCGACATCTCAACCAATTCTAAGATCGTTGAAGAAATCATACTGGGGGCATCTTGCTCCCCGGAAGAGGTCGATGCCTAAACTGCTCTCTTTCAAGAATTCCATGACATCTTTGCCTAGTCATACACTGAAATGCCTGGCTTATATCCATCCATCGTGGAAAACCACATCAACACATGGCCTGATGTGGCACCCATCTGCCAAAAGCAATGGCCCATCCATCCATCCAAAGTGGCTGCAGTGAAAGCCGAGATAGAGAAGCCGCGCACATCCGGATTCATTTATCCCATTGCATACACAACTTGGGTTTCTAATCCTATTCCCATGAATAAAAAATAGGGCACCATTCGCGTTTGCATAGAATTTCATGATCTCAATGGGGCATGTCCCAAAGACAACTTCCCCGCACCATCCATCGACCAGATAATCGATGCATGCACCAAACATGAGGCCTTCTCCTTCATGGACAGTTTTTGTGGATACAACCAAATCCAAATCCAGAGAAAATACCGTTGTAAAATGGCATTCACAACTCCATGGGGCACATTCACCTACCAAGTCATTCCCTTTGACCTCAAAAATGCTGGAGCCACCTTCCAGCGCGCCATGACACACTACTTTCGCAATCTTACTCACATCATGTTGGTGTGTTTCGACAACCTCATCGTGCGGTCGCAAAGCCACACACAACACATAGATGACTTGTGACAAGTCTTAATGCAATGTCGCTAGTATAGGATCCACTTGAACCCATTCAAGTGTTTTTTCTATGTCCCCACAGGCCGTCTCCAAGGATTCATCGTGTCACACAAAGGAATGACCGCTGATCCTGGGAAAGTCCAAATGACCTTCCCCCTAACGTCACCCCTTTGAGTGACAACGTTCTAAATTGTATTATAGTATTTTCATTTTTTGTTTTACACATTTTTTCTGATTGAGTCTTATGTATTGTTTCCTCTCATTGCTTCAGATGGAGCACTCCTTAGATCACTATATGGGATTCGCAGATGGAGCAAGAAGATGGTACCCGAACCTCGCCTCAGCTGCATGTGTAATCTAATCCCCGTTGCATGAGTTCATCCACATCAACGGAATATGCATGGGCACCGTGACCAACAACCAGGCGGAATATGATGGCGTCAATGGCCTCTTGGCCACCGCTCTACAATTAGGAATTCACCATTTGGATGTCTTCTTAGACTCTCAACTGCTTGTTTCTGAACTGAACAACCATTACCGAGTTCACGATCCCTGCCTCTTTAGAAAGTACCTGCGCACTAAACACATGGTCATAACATTTGAATCCATCACATTCACACGTGTTCTCAGGAACCTCAATAGTGTCACAGATCAAATGGCTAATGACATTCTAAATTGGCACATCCACAATAGCATATAGGAAATATAAACCCATAACATAATGCATAAATCATGTCTAAAGAATACACACACAATGTAACAACACATCACATAGGAATTTGCATTCCACAACATAATAAAAGACTCACATAATAAAACCATAAAAGCGCATCCACATGCATCAAATATATATATATAAACATAAATCCATAAGTCGCATGTCCAAAATATGTCCAATACAAAAAGAGAGAAGCCACATATGCTTTCTCAATAGGATATACATAAGCGATACAAAAACCCTTAAGGGAACCTGTGCACTAATGGTTAGCCCCACAAGGCTACTAATGCGATTCAGACCCATCATCTGACTCAGACTCATCATCTTTCGAAGAAGGAAAATCCAATGCAAGCACACCACCTCTCGCTGTCTGGTGAAAGTGCTCACACGCCACTGCCATCTTCCTCATCACACCTGTGAGCTCGGGAGGAATATTGTGAATAGCAGCGATAAAGTTGGTGTTTAGATGCTTCCAACCAACATCTGACACTCCAGTAGCCACCTCCTCCATGTATGGCACCATCCAATCCATGACCCGCTCTCACCTGTGAGGGTTCCCGGAAGGGACCACCAGAGAAGCTACCACAGGAGGCACAGTAAAAACCCGCCTCCGATGCCCGGGTGGTGGGCAAGGACCAACATCTGCACACACAACCAAGGACACCATCATTTCACATACATCAACATGAAAATCACTAACCAGCTCAACTATACTATGCACAAAGATGAACATAAAAACATCAAGCATACATACTAGCTGGTCCCCAAGCCTGACCAAGAGGTCGGGGCATCTTTGGATCTCCCTGAAAGTCCATACCCACATATGGGTACTCCTCGATCACCACAAGCAGCTGGAGCCACTGCTCCAAAAAATCCTCCATGAAGAAATGGCCCAGTCTACCGCCACCCTCGCGGATCATCATCTGGCACCACCTATACATCCTCGGCTCCCGCAAACCACTTTCCTCCACAACCCGATCAATTGTAGGTACTTTCTCAAAGAAGAAAGCACATAGAAAGGAGCCAAAGAAAAAACCCACGCCAGTAGTCTTCGACCTGTTCAGCTGACACCGAACAGCCTGTAAGTACATCTGGCCCATGCATAATAAGTGCCACCAATGGCACGCTAGACTAACTATAGCTGACCATCAAAAATCTTGTGGTTCCCCGTGGAACCCAAGATGCACTGTAGTAAGGTCCCCACCGCCTATGTAGACAACTCCTCAATGTCAAACATTAAGATGTAGGAACCATGCACATACGTCGTAGCATAACAGTGCCACTCGCATAAATCCTCTAATGTCTCCCCTCAAGACAAAACAGGAGCCAAGTCACCAACTACTCCCAATATTGGGATCCCAGTAATGAAGTACACATCCTCCAGTGTAATTTCAATACGATGTCCTTGGAAGAGGAACACCTCCTCAGTGACATCCCAAAAATTGATCAGAGTTTGCATCAGCAAACCCAAGCTCCGCATGAGTGGAATCCACATGAACTTTAGCAACCCACAGTGGGCCAGTGTATCTCTAAAACCCCTATCTCGTAATGATGCATCTTGGACCGGCTTGCAGTCTCTCTCCCTCCACTTGATCTCCACCATCCTACACAAGGAAAAAACCCTAAGGTCAGACCTCCCACCATCAAAAAACCACCCAAAGAGGGCCAGGGCGCACTTAACTAAGCAAAAAGAGCACCCAGGGCACTCATAATGGCCAAACAGATGCGCCCAAGGTGCACTTTTCCCTTTGAAATGAGCGACCTGTTGCATTTGAAACCCCAAACAGCTCATGGGGGGCCTCTAGGTGGTCAAATCCAGTAAAAAAATGCATCAAAAGGAAGATGTTCAGTGAGAGATTTTACCTGCAAGTTACGGCTCACGAAACCATCGATTGGATCAAGAGAAATTAGCAAATGAAGAATTAGGGCCCACCTCTCCAACTACACAATGAAGAGTGACAATGGCACTTCACCATGTGCACCCTCCCCTTTTATAGGCCTGTTGTGCCCCTACCCAACAGCCTTTAAAAAACATTATTTCATCAAATAAAATTGTATTTTATTTTTTATGAAATGTTTAAATTTCATATGGCAAAACTAAAGAATTAACAGCTATTGAAATGGTAACATTCCAAAAAAAACTGAAACATGAAATTCAATGTTTTTAAAGAAACCTTTGCGAACTATGGATTAGTTCACAAAATCACTATTTTGAAATTATTATTTTGAGTGGATAAGTGTTAATAATTGGTCATAACTTAGTAGTGATTTCTTATCCAATCATTTATTATTCGATTATGTGGTTTTGTTTTGAAACTGGAAGGCTGATTATTGTATTGATGACACCTTATAAATGGATAATTTTGATTCAATCATTCAACTTGGTAATTCTGATTCACTTAACGATGGATATTGAAAGATAAAACCATGCATTCAATTTAAGAGTTTGAAAAATATTTTACTAAACCTATCTTATTATTTTTGCTACATTATTAAAAGTGTTGAATAAATAAAGATCAAATAAGTATATTTATAATTAATAGACTTTATTTATTTTTGTATTATTTATACAAGATAAATAAATCTTTTAATTATTTTGTATAAATATAATAAATAAAGTTCTTTGATCTTTTAAATGTTTACCTAGAAAATTAGGTATAATTAACACTTTATTTTAATTTTATGATATTTGCAAAAACACCAGAAATTAATGTGAATTTTATAAAGGCTTAGAAATGAGCATACTTTTCTTTTTTATTGAAGATTATTGTCTAATTTATCCACCGATTATTCATAACGGCACGTGGTTATTAATGAAGATTCAAGGAGCTATTCATTCAATGGAAATGTTTGTGAATTTTGTTTTATCCACAACGGGATCCTCATATTAAACCAGCTATCTGTTCTCCGATATTGTAGAGATTTGAGAGATGCCAGCCGAATCTATGGATTATTATATTGCTAATAATGATAAAACAAATATTCTGTAGATGCTGAAATGTTTTAATTGCACATATTGAAACAAATCGCAGATTTTGAAAACACCAAAAGAGCTGGAAAGATCATTGGTTAAGCTATTTATTTTCTCATGATTGAATTCTGTTTACACTTCTTTCTTTTATTAGGTTTTTTTTTTTCATGTGCAGATGCTAAGGAGATTGTTTTGATTCTGGAAATTGCCAGGAGACGAATTTTATTCTCTGTCAGTTATTAAAAACACGTTTTCAAATAACAGGCGTTTTTCCAGGCCACGTTGTGAACAAATGGAGACAGATATGAAAAATCTGCGACATGGGTTTTTCTCAGAACGGACCCATTTAGTTGTACTCGGGTGGATTTTCCCAAAAAGTGATGGATTCTGGGAGATTTCGGGGATTTTATGGACGCGATTTTTGCAGTTGCAGCCGGCAAAATTTCGCCTGTGTAAAACCTAATTTGGATTCCGTTTTTAGTTATTTAAGCAGACTGGAATTTGATGGAAGGAGAAGGGGACGTGGGGGCTTCCAAAACTGAAGAGATTTCTCTCTTGTAAGCTCAGAAAACACTGCTGCCTGAGGTCGATAGTTTATGGAAAGGAGACAGCAAGATTGCAGTTTTAATCGATTGTGACTGGAGACAGCTTTCTGTCAGCAGATACAATCTTGAAACTGGTGATATTTTATATATATGTTTATGGTTTTTACTTAACACATATGTATGTTATCCATAGTCTTGTTACTGTTTTTCAATATTATACATGTTTGTTATAATCTCACTTTTGATTTTGTGCAAATATATTATGTTCTCACTATCGACTTATGCTGAATATCGTTCTGTTAACTAATGCTATGTTGTA
>LPNX010355335.1:52708-116924 GCA_001517045.1 Pseudotsuga menziesii | reverse complement strand
GAGCACAAGCACATTAATGATACCTTCTGTTGATGATTTTGACCATCTGAAAGTATGTCAAGCTTCTGAAGAAGGACTTAGTAAGAAGCTACAAATAAACAAGTCATCATCAAAAAGTGTTCTTTCTAAAGGCATCAGAGAGAAGCTACGACAGCAGGACATTACCTTTATTGCCAATGCTACAGATTTGGGCAGTGGTAATTTGTGGCAGCATAGTAGGAAGTCAGCTAGGAATTTACTCTTGGAGGGAGAGGAGGCCATCCAATGAAAATCATATTGATGGAAAAGCTAGTGAAAAATTACACTCAACTTAGAGAAGAAGATGACTCGGCAGAGGTATAGTCTTCGAACCCAACAATGTATACTCTGTCAGTATCGGACACAAAGCTATGTTTTTTTATAAGGCCCCAACTGAGTGTTGGTGGTCAAAACTACTTTGGAAGTTAAGGCTCCAATCAAATCTAGGATTTCTTTTTGGTTAGCTTTGACTAATAAAGTTTTAACTTGAGATCATTTTTATAAGAGAACCTAGAATGGACCAGGATTCTGTTATTTATACCAAATAGATGAGGAGACCATCCAACATATACGTTTGGACATTCCCTTTGCAAAAGAGGTTTGGAAGGAGGTATTATGTTTATCTAGAGAAGCTGGGAAGTAGTATCATAATTCTTTGGTTGAATGCTCAAAAAACTGGATGAATGATCCTACTGTTGTGAGCCAAAAAAAACCTCCCATGCATTGTTGTTTGGGTGCCATGGATCACCTGAAATGTAATCTTGTTTCAGGGGAAATATTGCTCTCTACTGGTAGTATTCCATAGCATCAGACATATCTATCAGGAATTAAAACAGCCTCCTGTTTATAAGACCTCCAAAATTTGCAAACCACATGAGGTAGATAAGTCATATGCTTGGATTATTTTGATGGTGCCAGCCAAGGTAACCCAGCACCATGAAGGGCTAGAGGTGCCTTTTATTTACCTTATGGAAATTATTTTTCTTTCAAACTATCCTTAGGTTGTGGAACAACAATTGGACTGAGAGGCATGCCATTGTAAATCTTCCAAAATTGGTGTTAAAAATAGATCTAGACAAGTTGCACCTCATCAGGGATTCCAGAGTCCAGACTGGTGTCATCGAATGGGTCCAACGGATTCTTAGACTTCAGAATCTTATTTTAAGCTTCAGACATGTTTATCACCAGTACAACTATGAAGTCAATGGTCTATCCAAAGCTGCCAATTCATGTCCACTTGATGTGCTACAGATGGAGAAGACCAGAGGAGGGGGGCACCCCCTACAAATCCCTGAGTTTACTGTTAGGAACAGGCCCCATGTTTGGCACAGGTGCTTTTTATATTTAATTTTAATTTTATGGTCAGATTATTCCAGGTTTTGTGCAACATGTGGCATATTTTTTAACTATTTTGATGAAACCCCCCCCTTTTTTGTCCAATGATTTCTGGCTTAAGCCAGTCTATATTATCTACTTTTTTGAGGTAGGTGTAGAATAGATAGGAAGAACGCATGGACTGTTAAGTAGAGAGTTGTTTTTTACAGGTGCCTCAGCAAATGCTGAATGTAGCTTTGTTTTTCATATCAATAATATAAAGTTAGGAATTTTTCCTCTACCAAAAAAACTTCATGATAATCTCCAATGTGATTGCTAAAATAATGGAAGAGATTGTTTTTTGATTCCATTCCCCAAGAGCAGTTTGGCTTTCTCGGTAACAGGCATATCCATGATGCCATTGAAGCGGCTCAGGAAGGCCTTTGTTCTACAGGCTATGGTGGTGTAATTGGATATTTCTAAGGCCTGTAACTGGGTCAGTTAGTTATATCTCAGGTTAATTCTGATTCACAATTCTTACTGCATTCCTTTGGTCAACTAGATTATGGGTCGTTTGAATTCTGTGTCCTTTTCTGTTCTTATAAATGGGGCAGCATCTAATTTCTTTAAGCCACCCAGAGGCTGAGCATTCAAGTAGGGCCATCAAGGAGGCCTACAGCATCAGTTCAATAAAAGGTATATAGTTGGGTAGGGTGTTTTTTCAAAAAAATATGCTGACCAGACCGGCCAACCCTGTAAACCAGTCAGACCGGTCGGTTTTTCCGGTTTCGGTCTGGTTCCGATAACACTGGTTCCCTCAAACAATTTTGGTTAAGAGAAAACATCAGAATTTTTATATATTTTATGCAAGGAGGCCTCCTAGAGAAGTCATAACATACATTGTGCTCAAATATAAACCAATTTCAACAAGTTTTAAGTTCCCTTAAACAATTGTGGTTTGAACAAAACATCAGAATTCACTATGCCTGTGTAGCAGGATTCATATCCATGTAGGATTTCATTGTTGGACACTAAGTACCACATCCATGTACATGGATTTTAATGAAAAGTGAAAGGAAAAACACATAATTTAATGAAATCAAACAGACGACATTTGCCAAATTACAAAAAATAATAATAATGCTTCCACTTCGTGATTTACAAAACTATTAGTAATTACATAACAAACTTGTTTTGAAACACATTTTCAAACATGCAACTATATTGCAAGAAGTGTGTAGCAGTAAAAGCTGATTGCTAATATATTAAAACAAAAAACCAATCTGTCATGCCACGGCTTCCACAATAACCAGGCTAACCAATTAATTCAACTCTAATTGAAGATCCTCTAAAATTGTACAATATTGTGTAGCACACAATTCATCCACGACAATAATGTTACAACCAAAATACAAGATCCATTCTATTAAAAAAATTCATTCCATGTAATGTAATGTACATCATACACTTATTCCCTCAATCTCAAGACAATAATGAAAGTGTAAGTTTCACAATTGTGTCATTTTGATCCAATTGTTTTATGTCTTTTGTGACTTCCACCCAACTATTTCCTTATTTTCTTAATTGAGGGACTGAAAGACTCAAAATAGTAGAACTGTCCTCCCTAGAATCCTCATAAATTAATGTAGACCTTGAAGTTCCAGCACCATCATCAAGGATAAAGTTACAAGGATGCCTTTGCAATGAAGATTGCTCAAGTAGTAGCAATTTTTCTCTATTTGAACTTTGAAGTTAATTTCCCATGACATGGTTCAAGGTTGAAGTCCCGGTGATTTACAATGATATCACCCTTTCCACAATCATCATCCTCAAAAGGAAACAATGGAAGGAATTTTAGTGACTCGACACTATCCATGATTGAACTTGAACCTATTTCTGTAACAGTAGAACTTAGTCCCTTCTTAGTCCCTTTCACACTGTTGAACCATCTTGAAAATCCATCATCAAAGCATCATATTAGCTATGTATTTGTCATGTTTCACTGTATTTTACTACTCATCCTTAAAAATTTCATTGCAAGTTGGCAATCTTCTTCATCCATGTTATGCAAAATTTATTTATCAACATGAACTTTATAAACAGAGTCATTCTGAATATTTTCAATGTCATCTTGTACCTTCATACCACATTCTTTTCAAATAGCTATCAATATTTAGTTAGACATATCTTTTGATTCTTCCCTCCTTTTTCTATAGGAGCATTTTTCTTCACCTTCTGTCCATCCCCAATATAATATTATTTTGGTTGGTTTTGGAGATACCAGCACTACTCCTGTAGCTTCCTGAAAAAAGAATAAACATGTTTTATCAGCTTTGGTTAAGGGTGTTGCATCTCCAAGTGTAGAAAAAATATGCAACTAATAATATACAAATATGTCTTGAATGATGATAATTGTAAAACAATAGTAAAATATGAGACACGTCCTTCAATAATTTCAGGGATATCTCAATGCCCCTATCCAAATTGATGCCAAAGTGAAACCAATTCTTAAAACAGAATTCACTCATTGGCTCAACATCCAAATCATGAAAAGTCTAATCGATGCACTATAGATCCATCCAAAATTCAATTCATTCAAATGCCAACCTATTTCTTTAATAACAGAACTTACATTTTCACTTTCAACAACCCATACTTTGACACCCATATGAAAGGATGATGTAGCCAAACTAGTAGTTTTGAGACTAAAATTGACTTCTGTAATAATGATGAGAATGTTCATCAAGAGTGCTATTTAGTTGTAAAGTGTCTATATTCCATATGGTTCTTGCCAGATGGTTCTTGCAGTTTGTGGACCCTAACAGTTGAACCCTGTACCCATACTTCAGGAGTTTTTATCCTTATTATACCCATAACTACAGCCAAATATTTCCATGTGGCATGCACATAGCAGGGCATATTTTCTTGAGTGGAAGCTCTCTTCAATCTTGAGGTTATTACGTGTTTGTTCATGAGTAGGCAGCAATTTAAGCACTTTCATGGTCTTTCCAAAACCTGGTGCTATTTTGTAATTTCATTATTTTTGTTCATCGTATTTAAGTTTTCGAGTTTTCTAGAAATTTGTGTTTGTTGCAAGCACATTGACAACACTTGAAGTTGCCTTGTATTTAAGCACTTTGTTTGCTTCTAACTTGTGCAGTTTCTTTGAACTTCTCTAAAATCTTTATAAAACTATTTTCCTTGGGATCAATTTTTTCCACAAAAAATCATATTTTTTATTCTAGCAGAATGCAAATTACCTTTCTCATGTGTCTTTAAGACACCACCAACTAAAAATAGGTCAAAAGACCCCAATTGTCTTGGCTAAAAAGTCATCTCTACCTTCTTACATTGTAGGATTGCAGCATCGAGAAAAGTTTATGTTCAGAAGAACATTACAGTTTTCAAGAAGGGATGGCTCACCAAAAAACATGTTATAGGTATATCCTAGGCTTGGTGTACTTTCCTGAATTGAGCCCCAATATTACATCAGAAAAAACAAACCAAATTAATCCTGAAATCTATCTGTCTGAAGCTTCCAGCATCTAAAACTTCTGTTGAAAGAATGGATACTACAGAGAGGAGAGAGAGAAAGCAGAATACTCACAGGAGTCGCAACTAATAGAAAAACTTTGATTGTAAGGCACCAACCCCTTGATTCATCCCTACCAAAAAAATGCAAAGTAAGTATCATATTAAACAGCAAAGTCCTCAAACAATTATCAGAAAAAAAAAACTATCTATGTGGCAAATTATGGATTAAATGCTAAGTATTTTACACAGTTCTTTCACTTACATAGATAAAATACAATATAATGGATTGTGTGTGTCTTGACGAGTTATGATTGGTTACTTTCTTCTTCTAAAACCCATATTCTACCTTCTCTTTTTATTTTCGAACGCCACTCGGCAGAAGCATCTTTACCATTAGACTGTTCATATATTTCATGCTTACGCCTTATTTCTTCATATCTTCTACATTTTTCAGCAAGATCATCACTCTCCATGTCTGTTGCATTAAATCTTGACAATATGCGCCTATAAAACCACTGAAACATCTGAACAAGTGGGTTTGAAAGTGATGAACTTCCTCCATGTTGGCTGTTTTTTTGATAAGCCACCCTTGCTTGCTTATGGGATTTTTCCATTCCTTGTGTGTTCCAAATTGCCAAACTGCCATACTCTTTAGCAAACCAAGGACCATGAGCATAAAGTATATGCTGCAACAAATAAACAATAAATTAATTTTTACATTTAAATGAATATTTTAAAAATATGAACATAAAATAAAAAATAAAAAATATAACATAAACAGAAAGGAAAATTTTATTTACCATGTAATGTGTAATATGATTTTCTCCCCATGCCTCAACCATTTGCTTTGTAAAATCTATAACTGAATTAGTGAAGGACATGTCATCACCCACATCAAATTTCTCCTTGTTCATGAAAGAATACATAACAGAAAGCATCATCCATGCCTTCTTTTTTCTTATTGCAGAGTTTCCTCTATCAGTTTGATCATTCTCAGCATCAATAAGTTCACCAAAAAGCTTTTGTTGACCTTCTAACCTCTCCTTTGAGTCTTCAATAAAGTGGCGTTCCTTTACACCACCCATAGATGGTTTGCAAGGAACATTACCCCGAGCTCCAGACAACTTTATATCTTTACAGATCTTCACATTTCCTCCATGTAAACCAGCATTAGAAAGAACCTTTTCAATTTCCTCTATTGATTTTTGAGCACTTTCTGTTGGGCTCCTATTCCAAGCAGATGGAATAGAAAGGTACACTAATTTATCTATAATCCTTACAAATGCATGTAATGTACATATGTGTACTCTTGTAAGAGGTATAGGTAGTATGTGGTCAATGTTTTGTCCAAATTTTCCCTATTTGGAGGCATGTCTTGCCTACAACTCATGATCCCATTTGACCACCCACCCGATGGTGACTTTTCCTTCTTTCTTGTGTGCATGCAATATTTGTAGCTATGCTTTGCATTAGCACCATGACCTATATTATACATGCATTTTAAATTTTTGAGGTATGCTGCTAGATGCCATTCAACTTCATATGATCCATAACCGTCAACATATAGTTTTTCCCCCATGTTATATGAAGCAATTGTTGTGGGTATTGATGTTTGATGAAAAACCCACTTTAATGAGTCACGGGACTCTTTATCAATTCTAAAAAGTCCTAGCCACCAAATGTGATCCTCAGATTGGACAGAGAAATACTTTTTATCAGTATTATTAATATTTTTATCCATGGCCCTATTCATTAAGGTGATAGAAACTCTTTCATATTTCTCAGCATTAATGAGCTCCATCTCATCCAACTTAATGACAAATACTAATTTCCCATGTGCTTCCTCTATAGAAATGTCATAAAATTTTACCATAGCCTGTAAGGTTTTTTCTAAATCAACCCAGACATTATTTTTTGGGTTTAATGTGATCAATTCACTATGACTTCCCTTTTTTCCAACCTTCTTTCCAAACTCTTTAGATGCTTGCACATGTTACATATCACCTAGGATATTGACAATGTTTTCATTTTTCCTTCCACGAGATATTTTTATATGAAAGGGTCGAGGAATTACAATCTTAGTGATTCCTGCATTCATCATTCCCTCTCGTAAACATTTAAATAATGTTTGATAAGCTCTTCTACTAATACCGGTATCATCACATACATTTTGTATTTCATCTACATTAACGGATTTTGATATTTGACTTATCAATTCATCAACAAGAGATTGTCCAAGAGAATTAAAACATGGTTTCTTAATCATAGAGATAATCTCTTTCTTCTTAAACATTGATTTTATCATAGAATACATGTCAACGTATAGATCTCCATTGTTTTTTTCTACCTTTTTGGGTCCATGAGATATTTCATAGCATAAACCCTTCTTTTCCAAGCACCCCCATTATGTGACAATGATGAAACATCAGAAATGCATTTAACTCGAACTCTTCCACCAAGTGGTGTTGCCTTCACCTTATTCCATTTTTTTGTTATATCATCAAGCTTAGTTTTTATGTTCATAACTTCTTCAGTTAAATGACATTTCTCAGCAAGCAATCTTATTATCTCTTCTCTTTTTTCATTAATATCTCTGCTTTGTTCAGAAGTGATTTTCTTCAAACTACTATTTTCATTTATTAGGGTCATATTGTTGCTTTGTAGCTGATTAATTGTTCCAGCCAAATGATAATGAATCATTTCCAAATGGTTGTTCCTCATTTCCAAATGGTTGTTCCTCATTTCCAAATGGTTGTTCCTCATTTCCAAATAGTTGTTCCTGTCAATAACTTCTGTATAGTTTCCTTTCAAACTCTCACAATATCCCAACAAACCTTGTTTTCCATGACAAAGAAACTTTACTAATCCAGTTATGCTTTTGAAATCTGGATGCAAATTTGTTTTAGGATCAATTGGAAACAACTCTCCCTTTGCCCATAAGTCAATATGTTTTGCCCCATATAGCCCTAGTTTGTTCTCATCAATACCATGCACTTTTGATCGGTTCTTCTTTTGTAATGGTGCCATATCTTGATCCACTTGAATCAAAAGATTAAATTGTTGTTTTGATATAGAGGAATCTGTGATATTTTCCATTTGCAGCACAACAACAAAGTTTTTAAAGTATGGAATATTTTAATGTTGACATAAAAAATCTACTAGTTTAGGAAAATACCATATAAAGTTAGAGAAAATATTAAGAGGTGTAATCAGTGTAGGATGTAATCAGGCTTGGGATCAATTTCCAAGAAAGTAATGCTAAAGTGGATTTTAAAAAAAAGGAATCTAGATCTGACAAAAACTACCGACCAAAATAAATCAGCATGCATCATAGTAAGAGCAAAAAAAGTATGTAAAGAATAAAATAAAAAGAGTTGACAATAGGGTATTAGGAAATCAAATCATATGCCCTCACAATCTTCCATCAATTCACATAGCCAAACATATTTTCTATTTAACCCAAAAGAACAAAACCATTAACCAAGATAAATCAACATGCTCAATGATATGTAATCTATTATATATCAAATGAATTACCTACATTTTCATATTTTGCAGACAGCTTTCAGTGTCTTGTTTCAGATGAAATCAGAAAATTGTCAACTATTTCCAGCCATAGAATCGAATTTCAAATAACCTCACTAGTCAACAAAGACTAAATTTATGGTGTGTTGTGACAACATAGCAATTTCACCCAATATACTTGACTGATGATAACTGTACATAGAAGGCAGTAAAACAAAATTAAAATTTCAGACATGTCCTTCAATCATTTCAGGGATACCTCAACGAATCATATCGAAATTGATGCCCAAGTGATACCAATTCTTCAAACAGAATTCACTCATTGGTTCAATGTCCAGATTATGACAAGTATAATCCATGCACTGTGTGTAGGAATACCATGTAGTATGTTTCTCAAGTTTTGTAATGAAAAATAAGAACAACAATTTTGAGTACCTGCTGCTCACTCTCACGTGTGAACAAACTTAATGATTTGTGGACAGAACTATATCGTGGGGCCTATTTTAAAAGCTACAACACTATTGTTTAAGGGCTGAGTTTATGTTTTGCTGACTTCTCCTTCACCACAAACTTCATCTCATCCCAACCAAGTTCATCTAGGGCTCATGACTGCCTTATCCCAGCTCATGGTAGTCCAGTCAGTGTTCACAGCTACCCTAACCTAGCTCTTGGCATCCCTGCTAAATGCCATTCCATCTCTCAGTTGCATATGTCATTGGAAGAATCCTATCACCACAGTTATCATTCACCTTTTGTTCTTCATCCTAATATGGTACCCAAAGCTCATTCTTCCAACTATTTTTCTTTACGTGTTACAGTCCAAAAACTCACTGCAAAGACAGGATTTACAGCAGCAAAATGAGATTACCGAAAGAGGTTTTCATACATCGCAAACTGTTGATGATGAACCTGATGGAAATGAATTAGCTACTGAACAGAAAGTAGCTGACCATGATGTCAAGGACATGTCCCGTGCCACCTCAAGAATACACTTGAGTTATGATGGTCTAGATACCTCATCCAAACAACCAAGTAGTGAAGCAAATGGAAACTATAGAGGCTATGTTGTTGATGATGTTATATCACCTTCAGATCCAAGATAAGAGGTGCCTGATACTGATGAATTGACAGTAAAAAGCATGGAAATTATCAAGATATAGTAAGGCTTCTTTCAGCTCCTAGTCATATTTGTAATCCCCCAAAATCAATTAACAGTATTGGTCAACCATTGACATGTTTGAGGCAAATATAAAGGTCAAGTGGTGAATGGAAATATGGTAGAGTTCAGATCATTCTACAGAAAACAATGCAGTAAATGTTTATGAAGAAAATGAAATACTTCGAGCAAATCTACAAACTGTTGAATCTTCAATTATCCAGCTCAGGCCAGAAGTTGCCTCATTAGAGAGAGAGGCTGAACAACAAACTGCAAAAAATAGAGACACTTACGCAGCAACTTGAATAGAAATTAAGCATGGATAGAACTTTGCAAGTGAAATTTAAGATCTCAAATTTGAGTGTGATCGTGTTAAATAATAATTTCAACAACTAAAGTATCTAGGGCACATCAATGAAAAACATCGAGATACATCACATTATGAAACACATAAATATTAGTTTCCAGCAAAGTATGAAATTACCTTCATCTCTGTTGTAGGAATTCATTCAGTTAAATTTACTGCTCACTCTCTAATTCATTGGGTTCTACCTGCTCCTCACTCTCTAATTCATTGGGTTCTACCTGCTGCTCACTCTCACATGTGAAAAAACTTAATGCTTTGAGGACAGAACTATATTGTGGGGCGTATTTTAAAAGCTACAACACTATTATTTAAGGGCTGAGTTTATGTTTTGCTGACTGCTTCTTCACCACAGACTTCATCTCAGCCCAACCGAGTTCATCTAGGGCTCATGACTGCCTTATCCCAGCTCATGGAAATCCAGTCAGTGTTCATAGCTACCTTAACCTAGCTCTTGGAAGCCCTGCTAAATGTTGTTCCACCTCTTGGTTGCATATGTCATTGGAAGAATCCTATCACCACAGTTCTCGTTCACCTTTTGTTCTTCATCCTAATATGTTACCCGAAGCTCATTCTTCCCACTGTTTTTCTTTACGTGTTACGGTCCAACCACTCACTGCAAAAATAGGATTTAGAGTAGGAAAAGGAGATTACCAAAAGAGGTTTTCGTACATCACAAATGGTTGATGATGAACCTGATGGAAATGCATTAGCTACTGAACATAAAGTAGATGGCCATGATGTCAAGGACATGTCCCGTGCCACCTCAGGAATACACTTGAGTTCTGATGGTCTAGACACCTCATTCAAACATCAAAGTAGTGAAGCAAATGGAAACTATAGAGGTTATGTTTTTGATCAGTGTTATCGGAACCGGCCCGGAACCGGCAAAACCGGCTGGTCTGACCGGTTCACAGGGTTGACCGGTCCGGTCACATAAAAAAATTTAAAAAACCGGATTCTGGACCAAACTGGGCACTGAACCGGCCGGTTCCGTATGGAACCGGCCGGCCGCATGCCAGGGACCCACGTTTTGTCAAATTTAAAAAAAACAAAAACAAAAAAACAACCTAACTACTACTCCCACCAGATTTGTCACTGTTGATTGTCTAGTTTTGTCAATGCCATTGTCTATATTGGGCCAATTACTCCAACATCTTTTATTGCTTTGATGACTATGATTTTGAAACAAGTTGATCACCAATTGACCAAACAACTATGCACTCCTCAAAACTTAACTATGAAAATTATAATACCCTTGATCTTTTGTTATGGAATTCTACAATTAGCCCATAGCATTTTGTAAATACACATCTTCCATGTTTCTAGATCTACTACAAAATTATTAAACATGCTCTCTCTTTTCTAGCTTCAAATTTCTTTTTGATTTCATCTGTTAATGTATTAATCCTTGTTCCCTAATGTTATGGACTCAACCCTTCCAACAACTGAACTAATTGCCTTCCCATCTGCAATGATTTCTTTCTCATCAAAGATAAAGAGACTAGTACTGATATTGCTACAGATATCGATGATGAAGTTGTTACCAATACAGAGTTTGACAACTTCACACTAGAGTAAAAGCTATGGACAGAAAAATTTCCGCTGCTGTCAATGGTTATGACAATGATAATGATACACCAAGAGGATTCAAGCTCAACAATGGAATTTCTCATGTCAAAGTCATCATTATGTAAAACATCAAATAAAGGAATAAAATACTTATCAGCCCTTTGTGCATCATCCTCAAAGGGAATAAAACGGCCCTTGTAACTTCTGAAAACAATAGAGAAAAAAAAAGAATTAGTAGCCAACACCAAAGACTGGGTAATTGAAAAATCATTAAGACTAGCACAGAAAGAGCTTGCATGTCCTAAACAAAAATCCCTCAAGGGCTTCCAAGTTCCTATTATTTGAGCAGACTTGAGGAGTAACTTTTACTATGGGCACTTCTTACCATTTGTGGCTTTGCATAATCACGGATACAATCACGATATCACAAATGTAACTTTTACTATGGGCCCTTCAGTTCCCAAAGAATGAGCAAAGTCTATATTCTCAAGCATAGCCAGATCCTGATGAGGGTGCCACGAACTAGAGAGTGGAAATATCCAAACAAGGTAGCACACCAATGAACCCTACCCTGAAGTAGAACTGAATATTAATCCTGAAAATACTTCCTATGACCCTTAGCAAACTAGCATTCCAAAAACATGCGCTTCAACCATCCATGGACAATGATAGATATTACGACAAAGACTATCAAAGAGCCCACTCTTGGTAAACCGGGACTTGGAAGGAATCTCCTGATATATGACTAGCTAGGGAAAAACTCTCAGCTTATAAGAAAGTTGGATGGACCAAATAGTGTGGAATCTAGGAAAACATCTAGCTCTGAACCAGTCAACACCCATATTGCATTGAGAACAGGGGATAACTTGTTAGAGTATAAGGCTTGTTTGGTGTAAATTTGCATATTTTTGCATATTTTGCATATTTTTGTATTAATGGTCTGGATTCATATGTATGCACATGAATTTATATATGTTTTTTACAAAATAGGGATACATTACCCGGATTCGATCTGGAAAAGTAAACAAAAAAAAGAATTCACTGATTTGTTACTCAGTATTTCAGGGGATTTATTAGAGAAGAAAACTAGATATACAGAGCACACTTCTAATACGAGACTTGATATTTCAGATGTCGAAGAAGAAAGAAAAGGTTTACACTCACTTGATTCAAGAAATAAAAGGAAGATGGACACACAGTGCATACATTCAAGAAATTGAAAGAGAAGTGACTTACCTTGGAGGTAGATTTGAAAACTTGATCAATAGCTTTGAACACTCCTAATGTACTCACTTGGAAATCCAGGAATTGCAATACAACACCATGAATTTCATATTTATAAATTTAAGGAATCACAGATTTACAGATTAGGGTATACAGTTTCAAAATTATTTGACAAATATTACAAATTTCTCCCTCCGATTTCCAAATTTCTCCCTCCAATTTCCATGGAAAACTCGACTTCTAACTGAACCCATTTTTCGTCGGCAAGTTTTCATAAACTTCTGAGCTAAAACCATTTGCTTTCCCACCAAAATACTTCTGTTCTCCACCATTCATTTCATTGTAAAAAAAATTGTTGCAGTCGCGGCAAATTTTGTTCAGATAAACCTAAAAAAACACCATTCTCGCTAAAAACACTCCTGGTAGCCCGATTAGTCTCCCGCATTGCCTTCCATTACCAAAAAAATTGTTACCGGCCAAATTTTCCCGCTGGTCCATTTTGGGAACAATTTTCAGGCAGCTAGTCCATTTTGCGACTTTGTTCAATACAAGGTAAAATACATTTACATTTTTTCAAGGTAAAGTTATAAAATTCATTACATTATAATTTTGATATTATGTTTAACAATTTTTTATCATTTTTAAAAAATAAGAAAATAAAAAACATTACAAACATTATTAAGTATAATGTGTTTTTAATAAAAAAAATATTAATAATTATAAAAAAAATTCATCTTTACATAAATTGAAATATTGAATAATTTTTTCAATATTTTTATATATTTTAAATGTTTTATATTTTTATTATAAATATTATTTACAAAACTTTAAAAATTAAAATGGTAATAAAACTATTTTATTTTTATTAAATATTATATATAAAATTTTAAAATAATTATGCTATTAAAAAAATTATATAAGAATATACTTGATTTATTAGATTATATTAAGAATATAAAATTTATATTAAAAAATAATAGTGATTTTTTCAATATTATTATAATTATATTTTTTCTTATAATTTAAATATGAATATATTTGAGTTTTACATTCATTAAATATATAAAAAGTAGTGGTCTATTTGTTTCAAAAAATAATAATATAAAATTTAAAAGTTTCCTATCATTTATTATGTGTGCACACGGATCTAAATATTTTATTAATATTTTTAACCAATATCTCTTAACTCTACATTAACTCAATGTACTTGTCAACTACCATTAATGAGGTGATTTAGGTTGACTTTCATTATATTTTCATTAAATTTAATGTGACATTGCATATTTGTAGTGTGATGTGGCTTTTTTTATTATTTTCCTTAGGAGGCCCATTTTAGACCCCAAATTTCCTCTAATGTGTAGAAACTTGAATACTTGTGTGCCCAAAGAACTTTATAAGAAGCATAAATAGGGGACTTGGTGTGTTCCCAGGTGAAAACAAGCTTGGGGAATGCGTGTCTACACGAGATGCAGTCAATCAAGTAAGTGGACATATATAATTCAGACCTTCTCTAAGTCATCCCATCCTGTGTGGTAGCTACACATGATGACAAGTTACTAGAGATGATATCGACCCAATTGAAAATTGTGCCTTCGAAGGAAACATAGTAAATTAATGGGATGCAACTTAACTTATACAATCTCCCATTTTCCCGGCCAAAAATACTATTAAACATTAATGCTATGAATCTATAAGGAGGGCGTAGGCTTGCTTTCTCATATTCGCCAGTTTCCTTCTCGCCCAGTTGTCTTCCTTCTATCATCATACTTTTGGCACATTCTAGAATATCTAAATCCACTTTGCTAAACCCATTCATCCGTCATCATAACCTGTTGGATTGGGATTTTGCAGGTCAAAGTAAAAGAAGAAAAATATTCCCCCTATATGTTGGAAATGATCATCATGGAAGAGTCTGTCCAGGGTAGAATCCATCTGATGACTTCAGCACATGGGAACAGTTCAGGGCACGTGGATGCCTTAGTAAGTCTTAATTTTCTTATATTTTCATATAAGGACATATCCTCGAGGCCCGCATCAGGGACACTTTAGTCCTTGATCATCTAATATATTTCTTCCCATTTAAACTCCTGATTGACCCCTGTGATGGCCTTGGTGTCTTCAAAGGTGATTTCAGTACTAGAGATGATCTCCACATCCGAATCGGCCTTAGTGTCTTAGCTTTTTGCTTAGGTCCCTTCTTAGTCATGGTGTGAGTGTGTAGTCTTCAACCTGTCTTCCGGAAGATACTCCTCCTATGTGAGTGTAGCAACTGTCACATGAGGATGATAAAATAATTCCTAGTAATACTATGACTATCTCATATAACTTAGAAAAACAAGCATTTTGTATGACATAACCTGGAATGAAGAAAGATTTAAATATCTGAATCATTGTTCCTTTAAAAATGAGGTTTCAATTAGTGTATAATATGATAAAAAGAATAGAGTTGTCTTTACCATTCCCTTTATAGCCACTCAAAAACAATCTTGTGATGTAGAGAGATCACTCCCCAAAGGTTTTCCAGTCACTTTATACTTGCATCTAGGGTGTGTGTTTGCAAAAATTAAATGAGAACTTATGAATGTATGTGTATATATAATTTTGTGAGTTATACTTCTATTTTTATACATTTATTTTTGTGTTCTTAAATAAGTCAACATACTTAGGGCTGATAATTTAATCATTGGTTCTTCAAAGCATCAATGTTAACTTTATTTTTCTAGTCCACAAAGTTTACAAGTTTTATTTCCACCCTTTTATTCATTTATCTTAACATTACCAAAACATCAATACTTCTTCCCACTAACTTCCCCAAAGGTAAAAGGATAATCTAGTAAAAGGCAGAAATGACTCAATGAACTTGAAACCGAGGACACCATGGGGAATTGTAAATCCCCGGTTCACGTCTAATACCCTTGAAAAACTCGTATATGATAGTTTCGACCCCAAGGAGGATCGGAGGGAATGAATCCTTCTATACATAGTCTGAACAGAAACCCTATGCCAAAGATTTAAAATGTATCGATTCTCAAGATCTGAATTCGCAAAGGTTTTCCCCTTCATCGCAAACTCATCACTCGGTATGTTTAACCCCAAAAAAAATGCAGGCTGTAGAGCAGCCAGCCCGGAGTGACCTAAATGAAAAAATCCTAAGGTTCAACATACAAATACCACTGGCTTGGACAATAAAACCAAACAGTGTGGCAAAGGATGAGACAAACACCATGATGGTCGGGCTAGTAGGTTGGAAGAGTGCTTGGGCCAAATATAAAAGCAGTTGTGAGGTCAAGGGTTTCCTTGAAACCATACTTAGGATGACTCTGGTAGTGAGCCTAGTATAATGGAAAACCCTATGGGAGGTGGATGTGCTTTCACGACAGAAAAGGCTGCGAGCAGTGATGGAAAGAAAAACCCGTGGTGACTTTTAAAATATAAAACTCCATCTATATATAGTCCTTTTAAATATTCTAAAAAAACACATGACAAAAGGATGGGTTCATGGGGCCTACCTGTTGATTGTCGATATGGGTACGGTACTTGGTGTAGTGATGCGAAAGCTCCAGATGTCTAGAGGTGTTTGAAAGTGTCCAAAACGGGGTTTGTGATAACAGTCCGTAAACAACTAATTGTTTTTATATATAAAACAAAATTAAAAAATGTAATTAATTAGGTAGTTGGGAGCCATAAATGAAATCGGTTTGAAAACATCATTTTGGTGCCAACTTAAAAACTTTCCAAGTAACGTGAATGACTTATCAACAATTTTCTCTAAGCCTTCTGATATATTAACGGTGAAATCTGAGTTTTCACAATAATGTTGGCTACAAAACTTGAGTATTATCGACACTGTTGGTGAAACTCATCAAAGTTTTCTGATATAAGAACTATCGGCAAACTTGTATAAATATTTTGATACATAAACCATTGCCAAAATTGTAAAAAAATTTGGATGTGTCGGTGATGAAAAATGAGTTTTTCGAGATAGCATCGCCTTCAAAAACTTAATATTTCGTATAGTGTAGGCTACAAACGCTAAGTTTTGCCGATAACTTCGGTTGCAAATGCTGATTTTTGTCAATAGTGTCGGCAGAAAATCAACAACAACTTTCGATGGAAACGCTGTCAAAACGAGGAGAATTATTCCGATAAAAAGCGTCATGGGTGAAAGCTAATTTTTTTGTGATAATGTCAACAAGAAGCAGTGAGATTTTCTGATAGTGTTAATTGAACTCAATAAGAACTTCTGATGTAACTCATTGGAAAAACTCAAGGAATTCTTCCGATAATAATTTCCACTTGGTTAAAAAACTTTAAAAACTTGGTCAACAAAACAACTTCAGCAAAAAGATTCAAAAGTAACTCGCAAGTGAATTGCGATCATGTCACCAGAAATCGCTGAGTTTGTCCAATATGTAGTCGAAATTGGCCGAGCTGATCCAATCCATCAGCAATACAGGATTAGTTGACCCAATGCATTAGACAAAATTGTTGAGATCTTGTGATGTGTCGATGAAACTTTCTAAGTTCTTCCGACATGGCAGAGGAAAAACCTAAGTTTTTTAACTTATTCAAATGAACTTTCTTTCCGAATTCAAAGAAAAACTAAGAGTTGGAATGAAATCCTCTAGAATTAAAACTTTTCTAAGGAAGTATTAAGATCAAAAATTTAAGGAGTGGCCCTAAAAATGTAAAAAACATTGGGGAAGCAGTTGTAGCAGCAACAACAAGTCACCCCAGTTTCTTCAAAACATACCGAATGTTGAGGGAGAGATTCTCATGGAATGGGTTGAAGGATGATGTATGAAGTAAGTTAATGAATGCCCCACATGCAAGAAAAATAAAGTTGAGAACACTCATCCATTTTTCCTCTTACACCCTTTTCATATTCTAGAAAAAAAATGGGAGAGCATTTCCATTGACTTCATCACTGGTTTTCCCAAGGTATTTGGTAAGGATTTCATATTTGTGGTGGTGGATAGGCTCACTAAATTTTCTCATTTATTTATTTTTACTACCACTTTAACTACTGCACAAGTGGCTAAACTATTTTTTAAAGAAATTTTTCAGATTGCATGCCCTTCCTAAGAGCATTGTTAGTGATAGAGATAGCATATTTTTTAGTGCATTTTGGAAAGAAATCTTCAAAGTGGTGGGGAAAAATTTGACACCTAACACAATATATCATCTACAAAATGATGGCCAAAAATAAAGGGTGAATCAATGATTGGAAGGATACTTGAGGAACTATGTTAGTGGACAACAAAAAGCATGGACAAAATGGTTGCATTTGGGTGAGTTTTGTTACAATAGTACTTTTCATATGTCCATTGACATGTCTTCGTTTAAAAAAAAATTATGGTTATGATGCATCTGCTTTTATTAACCACAATTTTTGTCATAATAGAGCTACAAATTCTAAGGATTTGATTGAATAAAGTCAAGAAATTTTGAAGGTTTTGAAAGATAACTTGCAGGTTTCCAAAAATCAGCAAAAACAATATGCACACCAACATAGAGTGGAGAGGAATTTCCAAGTGAATGAATTGGTGTATTTGAGGTTTTAGCCCTACAAAAAAACCAGCTTAAAGGGTAAAAAACTGAAAGCAAGGTTTTATGGTCCCTACAAAGTGATTCTAAAGGTTGGATAAGTGGACTGTAACACCCCGGTTTTGACCCTGTGGTATTTTGATTGCACATGGTGAAAATATTGTATGGAATCATGGCAAGGAGCTCAAGGTCAAGGCCCTACCATTGATTGATTTTTTTTATAGGTGATCAAGTTTGATGCCTACATTTTATGGTGCTAAGTCAAGAACAATATATATATTTGTGAATATCATGTAAAATGCAAACTAATAAAAATTACCACAACTAGCTATGCTTCGCAACATTAAAGAGATGGGGGAATCATTTCACAAGGAATAGGGAGGGGGAATGTTTAACCTTGAGGTATTTGGGGAAAATCCATGTGTCAAAAGGAAACACCCAAAAAATGTTTGCCCATTTCCCCTCATGCACTCTTGTTTTTATCTTCCCTCACGTTGTGGGGAGCGGCGAGACGTTTGGATCATCCATCCTTCATGCTTTCAGTTTCTTGATTTTTGTTTTTTGTTGTGCATGCCCATTCCATCATCTGGATTTCACCCAAAACGTTGTAGTCAATTCTAATCTTTCCTATTTTCATCCTGTGCATGCATGTTGTGCGTTCACCATTTTTACAGAACCGTGTTTTGTTCTGTGTTGTTCACCTATTTTTACCATCTTGAGCATGGTTGTGCAATGGTATCCTCTATCACAGAGGGAGTGGAAGCTTGTTTGTTGTGTTACCATTGTGCTATGTTGTGTCTGTGCATATATTTGCCTTGGTATGAACTGGTTTGGAGTGGAATTGGATGTGAACTAGCTTGATAAACCTAGTGTAGGAAGGAACCTTACAAATAGATCTAGAGGGGCTGGTTTTTCTTCTTTGCACTCCTTGGACATAACTGGAAGGGAAGGCATAGACTAAGGAACTGTGTAGCAGAGAAAGGGATGATTCCTTGTGTTGGGTGTGTATACATTTTAGGATCCAAGCCTAATCTAGTGGAGGTGTCCACAGCTCGGTCATTGAGCTCACTAGCTTAGCATTTCAAGTTTTCCAATTCCTTTGCAGCCTGATAAACCCATTTGTTAGTTGGCTTGGATGGTCCTTAATGAGAATGTTTGCTTGAATGACTGCAGCCTAATAACCCAAAAGTATATTGGCTGGTTTTTTTATAGCCTGATAAACCCAACTTTTTTGGCTTGGCTTTGTTTGGTTGGATTCTTGGCTATGGGTGAGCCAGCTAGCATCCCTTATTCCTTGTGGGAATCATGCCTAGCTTGGGGGTGGAAGTGTTGCTGAGCTATTGATGAGCACACTGGCCTATGGTTGGGTGGAATGTTGCAGCGACGTAGCTGGCTGCAGAACAACTTCTTTCAAAGATAAGTATCTTTGAGTTAATCACTGGAAATTGTATTTGATTCATGAAAAATGATGAACCTGTTTAATGTGCTGAATTGATGAATTGATTCTTCTTTATAATTGAAATTGTATGCATTTATATATGTTTTGTTCAATGCATTTTTAAATTATGTTATGGTTCTTAGATGGTCAGATTGGTGATGGCCTGAATGATCAAATATGTCCAAGAATTCTGTTAGCAGGTTGAATTTCCGTAGAAATCTCCTTTCAGAACTTGCGGTATGCGAGATGCGGAAACTACCTTCTCTAAACTCTATTCCCCGCAAATTTTCCATGCGCAACTCACCTTCCACATGCGATATGTGAGATGTAGGATGCAGGAATGTGGGAATGCAGGATGCAGCTACACGATCTCTAATTCTGCAATAGATTGTTTTTGCAATGGTCTATTCTGCATACAGGATGTAGAATGTGGAATGCGGGATGCGGGACCGCAATTTCCATATTTCCCAGATTCCACAGACTCAAGTTTTCTACACCGTTGATTCTTGTGGGATTTATTATCCGCCGTCGATTTGTTTCCAAATGCGGAAATAGATTGTGACCGTCAATTTTTATGGTGATGTTTCTCTGTCGTTCGATCTCCTCTAAGAGTTTCTTCATGGATTTTCGAATGGATCACTGATAGGATCAATTTCTGTACTGTTGGGAAAATAGAGAATGTTTACACATACTTGAATAGATTGAACATCAATCTAGATTCTCATTCATCAAATGTGTGGGACTATGGTCGCGTTTCTCCTCTAAGGCGGGAGGGGACGTGATAGTATGGTATTAGAGCTGTTGGTTGCAGCACTAGGGCCTAAATGGGCCAAGTTGAACTATTAATAGAGCTCAAGTTGCATATTTGGGGCCTCAAAGGGGCCATCAGAAATCCACCTCTGTGTTCAGAGAAATTCAGCAGGTTCAGCAGGGATTGTAGGGAACCTAAAAGATGAAAAATGGAAGCGCATGTGTGCACCAGATTGTGCGAAAATGGAAAAGAACACCCAGGTTGTGATTTGACAGAGTTGCTGGTTGTAGCATTGGTATAAATGTGCCAAAGAAAATTGGTTTCAAAAATAAAACTACCACAAGAAAGAGTGCTATTTAGAAGAATCACTAAACTTAGCCAACCCAACGAAATGCACCGTGATCGTGATCTGATCTTGACCGTTCATGCCTGCAATAAGCCGTTGGTAAGTAATTTCTTTTGATTTCTAAGATTATCTAACAAATCATGTTGCTAACATATTTTGCAGATTCATAGTGAAGATTGAAACGTTGGTCTTGGTTCAGCCAAGAGGGTCAAAGAAGATCAACACCAAGAATATTAACAGTATGGATGATGCACGGGATCCCTGTGGACATGGGGAAAAAGCTATGGGGGATGTGGAGGACCCCATTTGCACAGGAGTTTCCTACATGGGGAAGGGAATGTAAGGCCAACTTACAATATCCAAGAAAATGAAACTGAAGCTGATGGGAACAGGGAACAAGAGATTTCCCCAGATGCTACAACTACCATAAGAATCCAAAAGGTATAATTGCAGAGTTGCAAAGAATAAAATAAAAGGATGATCAAGGCATTGGTAGAGAAAAGATAGATGACTTCATTCATGCTATAGAGTTTGGTAGACCTCTAAAGGAAGATAAACTCTGGGCATCATTTAACGGAGGTAGAAGGGAGTAAGATAAATTTCCATAAGAAAAAAGGTGAATATTAACCCAATGAAGAAAGGTTTTAAACCTTCTCACCTCCCGAAGTAGCAAAGGTGGAAATCACAAGCTCAGATTGAGCCAACCAGAGTGATGAGGGAAAATCCCAAGAAACCACTCAAATGTTGGGGATGTGAAGGAACCCATATGCGCAGGAATTGTCCACTTCAGTATGGGCATGAAGATCAAGTCCCTAGCACCCAAGAAGCTGAACTGTGGGTCGGGAAGTAAGGATCATTCCTAAAAATTTGTGCAGTGTTAGAAAACCACCAGGCAGGTCATAACGCAACTGTAGTGGAAGTTGAGGGTGAGATTGTTGAACAGATAGTTTCTGTTCTGATTGACCCTGGATCAACTCACAGCTATATTACTCTTGGATTTGTTGAGATGTGCACTTTGAAGAAGTCAAAGCATATAATATCATGTTTATTATAACTAGCCACTGGAACTAAGAACAAATTCAGTGAGGTGGTAAGGAAATGTCCATTTGTCATGGATGGTTAGTCACTTGTGAAGATCTGAATGTTTTGCCACTTGGATCCTGTTAAGACTGAAAATTGTTCCTAGTCTTTGTCTGTTGTTTTTCAAAGGTTTATTCCTTATTTAATTTTCATTTTGTTTGTTTTAAGTTTTAATAATTTTAAAATGCATTTTGTTTGTTTTATAGGTTATAGTCCTTTTTAATTGATTTCTTTTATTTATTAAGTTTTTTTTTGTCTTATTATGTATTATATATCGTTCAAAGTCTGAAAATGATTTTTAAATTAAAGTTTATTCTAAGGTATATATTCAAGGCCTAACCCTTGTTTTGAGCTATTTGTTAAAAAAATCTCATAAGGAGATTCATGTAACCCAGAGTTCATGATCTATACAATAAGGTGTTGCAAGAATCCCGAATCATTTGGAAGAGTGGTGGATTAAGGGTATATCATGGTCAATGCAATCAAAGATAATGAGAAGTATTCAAACACCCATTGAATACATTATGACACCTGTACATAACCCAGTTTCATAGATCATGACAAATGTATGAAGTTGAATGAATCATTGTAAAAATCATGGTTTTGAATATTACGATTTTTAGTTTTGGTTATGAGTCTTACTCTTGCATACAAAGAGGTTGAAAATATTTAGAGTTCCTAAAATAAGTACACAAAGCCAAATTACAGTGAAATGTGGCTAAGATGGCTTTAAGAAGAAAAAGAGGTGCATAGTTATGCTTTGTTTTTCCTGTTTTAGTCATTGCACCGAGAGGCGCATTCTACAGCCCGGTATGAGGTAGAAGTGTGATTCCGTGCTCAACCTGGAGATGACACGTGTCACATAAAAAAGTCGGCTTATACACACTTCAAAACAATACGTACAAGCTGGGTAACGTTTTTATTCAAACACTGACTGTAAATTGATTGCTGGATGAAATTTTTTCTTCCCAGAAACGTTGTATGTAAATTGAATGTTGGGAAAAACGCTTTTCCAAAAACGTTGTTTGTAAATTGAATGTTGGTAAAAATGATTTTAAAAAAATGTTGTCTGTAATTATTGGTTGTTGGGTAAAACATTTTTCTTCAAACACCAAATGTAAATTGATTGATGGGTGAAAATTTTTCTTCCCAAAAATGTTGTCTGCAATTTTTTGCTGACTGTAAATTGTAAAATGATTACTGGGTAAAATCTTTTCTTCCCAAAAACGTTGTCTGTAAAATGAATTCTCTGAAACGTTTTAATAAAAACTTCGACTGTAAATTGGTTGTTGGGTAAAACATTTTTTCTTTAAACTCCGACTATAAATTGAATGTTGGGTGATTTCTTTAAACTCCGACTATAAATTGAATGTTGGGTGAAACATTTTCTTCCCAAAAACATCGTCTGTAATTCCCAAAAACATCGTCTGTAATTTGAATGCTGGATAAAACATCTTTCCAAAAACGTTGATTTTAAATGGTTGTTGGGTAACACGGTCATCTTCCTCAAAAGGAAAAAAAGTTGTCTGTAATTTTGGTTGCTGGGTAAAACATTTTCTTCCCAAAAAAAAGCATTGACTGAAATTTTGAATGTTGGTAAAATGTTTCCTTCCCAAGAACATCTTAATGTAACATTTTAAAAAATTCGTACTGATAGTGGGAAACTATACCCATACACACAAAAAAAGGGTTTGGATCTGCAACCCTCACTAACTGAATAGTTCACCTCCGTCAGAACCCGGCCTCAACATTAGATGTGCTCAAGTATATTATACCTACCTCGATCTAATTCTACCTTTACTTTTCTTAAGTGCATGTGGTTCTTGAGGGGTCAGAAATGGATATACACATTCATAGATCTGAATTTTAGATTCACCTAAAATTTCAAGAAATCTTTGGATAAATGAATTAGATATCATATATGTGGAATTCCTTGGTTATAATCCAGTGATATAAGTATGATCCAGCATACGCATTTAGGTCCGTTTGAACGTTCTGATTAGAATTTGATTGCAAATTTTTTAAAATGTATTAGTTTAACATGTATATAGTTAATTAGCATTGTTTAGTTTAACATGTAAAATCCTTTATGCTTTGAATATTATTGATCAAAATGCATATTTTTGACATTGTTTTTGTTTTATACAGGATTACATACTAAACCATTCAAATTTGATCTTCAAGATGTTGAATACTAATGTGCAACTGAATAACAACAATGTTGTAGACGTAAGAAGCCAACAACGACAACTAGTTAGAAGGCAAGATTTCAATCAAATGCAACAACTCATTGAAATTGAAAGAGAAGAAACGAGGAAACAAAAAAATGAGAGACAAAGATTGCGGCGACAACAAATGACTGATGATCAAAGAGAAGAACAACTAAAAAAAGATCGTGAAAGGAAAAGATTGCAAGTGCAAAGTCAAAATGAGGAAGATAGGGAGGAGCATAGAAGTCAAAATAGTGATAGAGTAAGATCATACAGGCAAAGAAAACAACACGGTATAACTAACATAATAGCACAAAATGAACCCATTTCTCTCGTGGGTGCCAATAACCCATTCAATGGACATATGGTGTTATATCATGAGCAACTTCATACAATGTCCAATGTACCAATTTCTCATGAATATGAAGTGATTGCCCATAAAAAATTGCGTGAAAGAATTGATAAATTTAATCAAAAACGATTTTACGAGATTAAGATTCCATCAAAATGTTTTCACTCCATGCATCAAAATTTCATCAAAATACAGGTTTTTACATCAGCGATTAAGATTTCTTCAAACGTTTTCTGGCCAGGCATCAAGATTTAATTAAAAAAATGTTTTTACTTCAAAGATTAAGATTTCATCAAACGTTTTCACTCCTGGCATCAAAATTTCATCAAAATAGAGGTTTTTACATCAGCGATTAAGATTTCTTCAAACGTTTTCTGGCCAGGCATCAAGATTTCATTAAAAAAATGTTTTTACTTCAAAGATTAAGATTTCATCAAACTTTTTCACTCCAGGAATCAAGATTTCATTAAAAAAAAGTTCTTATTTCATAGTTTAAGATATCATCACATGTTTTCACTTCATCGGTTAAGATTTCATCAAAAGTTTTCACTTCACAGATAAAAATTTCATCAAACGTTTTCACTGCAGGCATCAAGATCTCATCAAAACGTTTTTATTTTAAAGATTTAGGATTTCGTCAAAACCTTTTCATTCCAGGTATCAAGATTTCTTCAAAAACGTTTTTACTTTAGAGATTAAGATTTCATCAAAACATTTTCACTCCAAGCATCAAGATTTCAATAAAAACACCGTTTTTGGTTCATAGATTAAGATTTCATCGAATATTTTCAGTTCATAGGTTAAAATTTCATCAAATGTTTTCACTCAGGCATCAAGACTTCATTAAAAATATGTTCTACTTTAGATATTAATATTCAATCAAAACCTTTTCACTACACCCATCAAGATTTCTTTAAAAATAATGTTTTTACTTCAAAGATTAAGATTTCATCAAACATTTTCACTTCAGAGATTAATGTTTGATCAAAACATTTTCACTCCACGCATTGAATTTTATATTTGGAGACATATATATCAATCTGATTAAAATTCAATTTGATAGAATTAAAACTGGAAATCATTTGTTCCTTACTGGACGAAGGCAAGAAGGGGGTGGTAGCTCTCTTTTTATAAGTGTAAATAAAGCTCTGGATCCCCTTTCTTCCCTATTTATCCTCTCACCTATTTAAAACCCTGCTTCAACAATTTCACTCCAAAAAAGGGTTTGCACCTCGAAATATTTGATCCCCCTCGGCGCATGATAGAGCCGGGTAAAGCTGGATCTACGCTGGTTGTAATTCAGAACGGATTACGAGACAGTGGAGATGAATTTCAGAAATCCCAAAGAGGGTTGTGTTCATCACAGATTCATTCACAAAAACCTATATCATTTTCGTAACAATTGTCATTGTTTGAGAGATTAGAATTCATCTTTGTGGCCTATTTTTCAAGGTTTGAATTATTTAATAGTTTCATGTTTTAGTCACAAATTTTCAACACGTATTCCGATCAATTGAAGGGGAATTTTTAAAAACCAAGAGAGTTTTTTTTTCTTCATGGACTCATGTAAGAAAAAATATCTCAGTTTTTGTACATATATCATGGATCAACAGATATGGAGGCGTTTGTGAAACCCATTTTTCAGAAAATTTGTTAAATTTCCTAGAGTCCGATTTGCTATTTTTGGGTTAATTGTCTTTAAATATTTTCAGTTAGCATGTAACTAATTGATGTAACTTCTTCAAAGCTGGACCTAGAAGGTATTTATGGAACTACAATGCCTTTGTGATGATAAAAGGAAGACAAACATACAGTTTAAGGGTTGGATTTTTATTGCAAGAAGGGATTTTATAGCTAGAGTGTTTTTGAGGATGTATGTTCAGAATGTTACAAGATAACTCTCATGCAAGTGATTTGAAGACTGAGATCAATCTATATATACATATAAGACATTTTTATCTTATATATTGTTTTTTTTTATAGCCTGGTTGACCACACAATTTATGGCTTCATTTCTTGTTTAAAGTTTTTATTCATGTAAATGCTCATGTGGTGTGGACAAAAATGGTACTGTGTTTTTATATTTATGGTTTATATTCATTCTTTATGCCTATTATCTCAGTCCTTCATGTTTTTTCATGATTTAGTGTTTGTATTGGTATATTGATCATTTACCTTCTTGTGGATGGATTTTCAAACCAAAAAATTACAGAAAACCAATTACATTTTCCTTTTTTGTTTTGAGATTGTTCTAGCTTGTTCCTGTTGTAGTCTAGGAACAATTTCTAGCACAAATATATTTGGCGTTGTTGTCGGGGATGGAAATGAGGATTATATTCCCCAGGAAGAACCACAATGACATAGATCTAACTCTTGATGGCAGACAAGAGAAAGACATAGAGATAGACTACAATCATCTGCTTTACGACTCCACGATTAAAGATTCCACTGCAAGGAGAATTTTGCTGACAGAAAAATGAAGAATCCAAATGGAAAGACTAGGTATCAGATTATTACTTTCCTCCATGAGTTTTTGTTCTTGTTTATCAGTTCTTTCATGCCATTCCCTTTGCATGTCAAAGTAGTCATTTTTTGTTTTGTCTATTCCGATGATCATAAACCTTTAGTTACATATCCCTCTTTTGAAGAAGAAAGTCTGTATTCTTCTTTTTTTATTGATGTCGATCCTATTCCTTCATTTGAAATACATGTGCAACATAATATACATATACCCATATCTCTTGAACCTAATTATTTTGGTCATCGTGTAGAGAATAAAGCTGATCCATTACCTTCTACCATCTCTGCTGAAACTTGCGAACAACTTGTTGAGCCTCATTTTCAACTCACAGATGTTCATTCTAGATGCAAAGAGAATATGTTTAAACCTCTTAGGCCTTCATCTCACTTACATCATTACCCTTCTTACTTTGTTCAGTATCTTCCCCAGTTTACTGGAAAAGACCATATCACAGTAGAGAAGCATTTAGAATCTTTTCATAATTTCATTGATAATTTCGAAATCATGCATGAGGATGTTGTCATGAGGTTATTTTTGAAATCCTTTGCTAGAGATGATGGGTTCTGGTTCCAAAATTTAAAAGATAATTCAATTGGATCGTCGGAAGAGTTACATGATGTATTTTTGAAGTATTGGGGTAAGAATAAATCTTATGATCAATTTCTTTCCGAATTTTATAGTTTGAAAAGTGAGAATGATGAGCCAATTACTAAATTTAATTGGACGTTTCAAAGTTTTTATGTGAGTATGCCTATGAAGATCAAACCTTCGGAAAGACTTGCTATGTTATATTATTTTATGGCTCAACATTCAGATCGTGTCTTTTACATGTTAGAAAGGAAATCATCATCTTTAAGACAATTGTTTGAGGATGAAAAGGAGTTGAGGAGAACATCCAAGATTGCAAAATGCTTCGAGATCATGCTCATGTTGAAGATATACAAGCTTATGAACATGAAGAAGAATGTAGTTATCATTCATATTTAAGATAGTTTTCTTCATCATTTTCATATTTTCATATGAACAAGGATATAAATGATGCTTGTGTTGATTCTTCATATCAGTTTGCTGACTTTTTAGATGATAATATACTTTCAGTTTATTATAGTAGAAATTTCCTCATTCCTGCTTTGAGATTATCATGTTATGAAGAAGAATTTGTTTCCCTTCAGCCTCTTACTGTTGATATAAGAAATAATCTTCCATTCTTGACTTATGGTCACTTTCAAAATTTTATTTGTTCAAGTTTTGGTCAAGGGTTTTATTTAAAGGTCGAGAAGCATTTTGAAAATCCCTTGGTTTCCATTCTTGAGCCAAAGTTTAAAAAGAACAAAAATGGAGAGGAAGAGAACGCTTCACTTTATGATGAATAGGATGAAGACATTAAAGTTTTAGATCAGAAATTTCATGATCAGCAGAAACCGATTGTTGGTGAATTATATTCCAATATTTTTATTGAACAAGAAAAAGTTCTGAATTGCTTTGACTCTCAAATTGATAGTAGCCAGACTGTAGATACTTTGAATATAATATTATATGTGTCTAATAGGCATGGTTGTGATAACTTTGCGGCTCAAAACCATTATGAAAATATGCCATTTTTTATGGATATAAAGAAATACTACAACTATTCTTTAGGTCCTCATTAGTTAAGAAACACTCTTAAAAAATTAGTTATCTTGGGTTCATGGAAGATATAAAATAGGATAACCTCAACAGAGTCGAGTATTTTATGTACTGTTCTCTTATTGCATTATCTCATGGAGTATTGAGAATTGAGGAAACCCATTTGCAGTACATTCTTTTTTAACAACATGAACGAATAATTTTGCATGAGTTTCATGATCACGTGGCTTCTTGGATGGAGTTGTATTTTTCAAAGGTTTCTAATGCTCTAGATTTTGGCATACTTCCTCTTTCCAGCTGTAAGTATCAACTGACTATAGACTCTCTATTGCAGTTATCACATCTTTTGTGGGTCTTCTAAAACAATATCATGCATGGAATTATGATTCTCAGTCAAATGGTTTCTTGGCTTCACTGGAAGTATGATTACTTGATTGGGTTGTTTCCTCCAATTAGAAGTAGGAATAAATAGCAGAATAATCTCACCATACGAGCATGTAGATTCTTTTCAGTATGTTGGCTTGTAGTAGTATTTTGTCATTTAAGAGGTAGGTGTTCAGAGTTTGAGAAAGTTGCAGAGATTTGGTAAATGACTCCAATTTCCCAATGGATTTTTTGTAGAATAACAAGGAATTTTCAGTTAATATGGTAGAAGGCACTGGTCTACATGTTCTTAAAACCTCACAAGGACGATTTCATCCCTTGGTAGGAGCCATATGTTAAGACTGAAAATTGTTCCTAGTCTTTGTTTGTTGTTTTTCAAAGGTTTATTCCTTATTTACTTTTCATTTTGAGTTTGTTTCAAGTTTTAATAAATTTAAAATGCATTTTGCTTGTTTTATAGGTTATAGTTCGTTTTAATTTATTTCTTTTGTTTCTTAAGTTTTATTTTGGATTCTTATGTATTATATATCATTCAAAGTCCAAAATTTATTTTTAAATTAAAGTTTATTGTAAGGTATATATTCAATGCCTAACCCTTGTTTTGAGCTCTTTGTTAAAAATGTCATAAGGAGATTCCTGTAGCGTAGAGTTCAAGATCTATACAATAAGGCATTGCAAGAATCCTGAATCATTTAGAAGAGTGGTGGATTAAGGGTACATCGTGGCCATTGAAATCAAAGATAATGGGAAGTATTCAGACACTTGTTTAATACATTATGACGCCTATACATAACCCAGTTTCATAGATCATGACAAATGTATGAAGTTGAATGGATCATTTTGAAAATCATGGTTTTGAATATTATGATTTTTAGTTTTGGTTATGAGTCTTACTCTTGCGAACATGAAGGTTGAAAATATTTGAATTTCCTAAAAGAAGTACACAAAGCCAAATTACAGTGAAATGTGGCAAAGAAGGATTTAAGAAGAAAAGGAGGTGGATAGTTATGCTCCATTTTTCTTGTTTCAGTCATTGTAATTGAGCACGGATTATGAGGCAATGGAGATGAATTTTAGAAAACCCAAATAATGTTTTGTTCATCGTGGATTTATTCATAAAAACCTATCTCATTTTTGCAACAGCTTTCATCGTTTGAGATATTCGAATTCATCTTTGTGGCCTATTTTTCAGGGTTTGAATTATTTAATAGTTTCCTATTTTAGTCACAAATTTCTAGCACGTGTTTCAATTAATTGAAGGGGAATTGTTAAAAACCAAGAGAGGTTTTTGTTCTTCATGGACTCATTTAAGAAAAATTCTCTCATTTTTTGTATATATGTCATGGATCGAGAGATATGGAGGCGTTTGTGAGACCCATTTTTCAGAAAATTCGTCAAATTTCCCAAAGTCCGATTTGCTATTTTTGGGTTAATTGTATTGAAATATTTTGATTTAGCATGTAACTAATTGATGTAATTTCTTCAAATCTTGACCTAGAAGGTAGATATGGAACTACTCTACCTTTGTGATGATAAAAGGAAGACAAACATATAGTTTAAGGGTTGGATTTTTATTGCAAGAAGGGTTTTTAGAGATGGAGTTTTTTTAAGGATATATGTTTAGATTGTTACAAGATAACTCTCATGTAAGTGATTTGAATATTTAGATTAATATATATATATACATATAATCCATTTTTATCTTATATATTGTTTTTGTTTATGACCTGGTTGACCACACAATTTATGACTTCATTTCATGTTTAATGGTTTTATTCATGCAAATGCTCATGTGTTGTGGATAGAAACAGTACTATGTTTTTATATTTATGGTTTATATTCATTATTTATGCCTATTATCTCAGTCCTTCATGCATTTTCATGATTTAGTGTTTGTATTGGTCTGTTGATGATTTACGTTCTTGTGGATGGATTTTCAAACCAAAAAATTATAGAAAACCAATTACATTTAGCTTTTCTGTTTTGAGATTGTTCTAGCTTGTTCCTGTTGTAGTCTAGGAACAATTTATAGCACAAACAGATCGTATCATATACTGATTTGGATGGATTGGAAAGGAGCACATAGAGAAAATCTAGATTGTTACAACAACACTTTTGAGTACTTGGATGAAGAAGGAAACCTAAGGATTGTGAAAGGCATTCCAAAAGTGATCTCTAGAAGGAAGTCTTCAGCAATGCAGCTGAAGAAGTTCTATTAGAAAAGTTAAAGAGTATATGCAAATCATTTTTTGGACACGTTTGTTCTTGTTTCCTTGATGGAATTTTTATTTATTCTAAGAATGATGAAGAACATGTGGAACATTTGAGGCTGACTTTGAAATTTCTCAGGAAGCATAAGTTGTATGCAAGTTTGAGAAAATGTGACTTATATGAGTATATAATTTTTTATTTGGGTCACCTTATCTCAGATAAAAGAATATATCGAGACCCCAAAAATGTTGAGGCCATGATGAGTTGGCCTGCTCCAAGAAAGTTAATAGATATAAGATATTTTGTGGGAATTGCAGGGTATCGCAGGGAGCTCACTAAAGTAGATTCTGTAGGTAAAGTGAAGCATATGTATAGGCTGAGGAAGCCTGCAGGTGAACTTGTAGTTCCATGAGGAAGTGGCCCTTTTGTGTATGGGAATGCATATGGGGACTTCTTGAAGACTCAGGTAGGATGACCTGAGTAGGGGAGCATGGTTGTGCCCAATGAAACCCAGGTAGGAAACTGCCATATGCCATGAGAAGGATCTCATGACTGGAAACAAATTTTGAACTTCAGATTGCAAGTTTTCTATTGATTATGGGATACTGTGATCTCCTGTGATTTCTGAATCATGCTAATAATGGATATGTATTTATGCATTGCTTGATGTTTGAAGGTTCCTGTTGACTAACTATGATTGTTTTGTTGATTAAAAATTATGCCAAGATGACATGATGTATGTGGATGTCCAGATTTTGGGAAGCATGCGTAATAAAGGGATGAGTACTTCCCACTTGTAGAAGCCAAACAACATGAGGATGGCCTCATGGTTGCAAAAAAGAAAAAAATGAGTTTATGCAAAAAGCAGGATTGTGAACTCAGGTTTTTATTTTTGAATATCAATGTTATTAATTGTTTGATATTTGGGAAATCATGTATGGATGAAATAGATTTGAGAATCCATGACTAAAATTTTATGATGACATCTCATGTAAACTGCAACACAAGTGAGATGGGGAAAGTATGCCTTGGAATACCTAGCTTCTCAGAAGGATGTGTTTGGGATACATAAATCCTTGGAAGGATGTACTGGGTGTACATGGTTCCTCGAAAGGATGTACTAGGATACATATATTCTCAGAGGAATGTACTTGGAATAGGTTTGAAAACCTATGATTGCAATTATTTTTATGATGACATCTCATATTAACTGCATGCTTGTATGTAATGCAAGTGAGATGATGAAAATATGTAATGTATGTACATGGCTCCTCGGAGGGATGTATAGGGTGTACATATATTCTCGAAGGGATGTGTTTGGAATAGGTTTGGAAACCTATGATTGAAATTTTATAATGGCATCTAATGAAAATTGCATGTCTATATGTAGTGTAGGTGAGATGATGAGAACATGAATAGGGAATACATGGCTCCTTTGGAAGGATGTACTTGGGTACATAGCTTCTCCCCCCTGCCAGCTAGGAACCGGTATGAATCACTGGGGACGCCTAGGGTGTAAGACATCTGGTTTGACTTCTTTCCACACACATTCATGCCATAAGGGGACTGTCATGAGAGTGGGGCCTCCAAGAAGAGAATAACCCCTAGGTATTATGATTTCTGGAAGATATGTTCTTGAGCATTGGTAAGCACTTAAAGGAGGTGTTGGGCCCTTAAGCTAGAGTTGTTATTGAGCACCCAGAAAGGTGTTGGGATGTGAAGCAAGGTTGATTGGATCTCGACTGAGATATGTTATATAGATGAGTATTTGGTTCACTTGACAACTTTTTGTTGATTTTATGTTAATATACATATGCATGTGATTCATCTATGATTTTGAAAAATATTGTGAATACTAACATGGGAATTGACTCATTGCTTGGGGCTTGAGAATAGGTATTGTTGGTTGCCAAAGATAGTGGAAATGTTCGAAGCTGAGGAGAAGGATTCTCCAAGACAATACAAATATCTTGTGGTGTGTGTTGAGCCATGCAAGTAAGGACTTGGAAGAGTTCCAGATCATTCCATTGGATATATAAAGGTGCAGAGGAAGCACTACGGTCCTTAATAGGATATTGGAGGATTCCATGTGATTGGCACATCCTTTTTGGTTCAAATTTGCATAGCACTGAGGGCGGTGCCAGTGTGGTAATTGTTAAATTATTATAAAGCACTGAGGATAGTGCTATTGAAGGGGGAGGGGAATGTAACACCCAGGTTTTTACCCCATGGTATTTTGATTGTACGTGGTGAAAATATTGTATGGAATCATGGCAAGGAGCTTAAGTCCAAGGCCTTGCCATTGATTGATGTTTTGTGTATAGGTGATCAAGCTTGATTCCTATGGTTTATGGTGCTAAGTCAAGCACAATATTATATTTGTGAATATCATGTAAAAGGAAAACTAACAAAAATATCACAAATTGTTATGCGTTGCAATGTTAAAGAGATGGGGGCATGATTTCACGAGGAATAGGGAGGGGGAATATTTAACATTGAGCTATTTGGGGAAAATCCATGTGTCAAAAGGAAACACCCAGGCCCCTCATGCACTCACGTTTTCATCTTCCCTCACATTGTGGGGAGCAACGGGACATTTGGATCATCCATCCTTCATGCTTTTAGTTTCTTGCTTTTTTGTTTTCATTATGCATGCCCAGTCCATCATCTATCTTTCACCCAAAACGTTGTGGTTGATTGTGATTTTTCCCTATTTTCATCTTATGCATGCACGTTGTGTGTTCACCGATTTTGCAAAACCGTGTTTTGTTCTGTGTTGTTCACCTGTGTTACCATCTTGAGCATGGTTGTGCAATGGTCTCCTCTGTCACAGAGGGAGTGGAAGATTGTTTGTTGTGTTAACATTGTGGTATGTTGTGTGTGTGCATATCTTTTCCTTGGTCTGAACTGGTTTGGAGTGGAATTGGATCTGAACTAGCTGTATAAACCTAGTGTATGAAGGAACCTCACAAATAGATCTAGAGGGGATCATTTTTCTTCTTTTCACTCCATGAATAGCACTGGAAGGGAAGGCATAGATAAAGGGACTGTGTAACAGAGAAAGGGATGCTTCCTTGTGTTGGGTGTGTAGATGTTTTCATTAGAGGAAATTTGAGGTCTAAAATGGGCCTCCTACGGAAAATAATAATATAATAGTTAAAATGATAAAATAATAGTTATTAATTTTGTAGGAAGAATGAAAAAAAAACTACTTTTTTTGTTCGTATTTTTGACATATCTCCCTTTGTTTTTACTCAAATTCTGAGAGGGAGAGCTCGTTGGATGAGGAATTCAATTCTACATCCAACGAGTACCCACACTGCATACTTTTGATAGACCCCGCTACCCCAAAACCAAGAAATACCTGGAAAAATGTGATGATGATGTGATCATCACGTTTTTTCAGGTATTTCTTGTTTTTTGGGTAGCAGGGTCTATCAAAAGTATGCAGTATGGGTACTCGTTAGATGTAGAATTGAATTTTGCATCCAACGAGCTCTCCCGCTCAAAATTTGAGTAAAAGCATAGGGAGATATGTCGAAATATGAACAAAAAAAGTAGTTTTCTTTTATGACAGATATGCTAATTCAACCATTATGGTTGACTCATTTTATTGAAATTCTATTGGTTCTTGAATTCCAACTCACAAATTTATTGTTGGCATGTTTTCTTAGAAGGCCCATTTTAGACCCCAAATTTCCTCTAATGAGGAGCCAATATTGATCTAGTATAGGTGTCCACAGCTCAGTGGTTGAGCTCACTAGCTTAGTAGTTTAAGTTTTCCAGCTCCTTTGTAGACAGATAAACCCATATGTTAGTTGGCTTGGCTGGTCCTTAATGAAAATGTTGGCTTGACTGATTGTAGTCTGATAACCCAATAGTATATTGGCGTGTTCGTTTATAGCTTGATAAACCCAATTGTGTTGGCTTGGATGAGTTTGGTTGTATTCTTGGATATGTGTGAGCCTACTAGTATCCCTTATTGGGAATCATGCCTAGCTCGGAGGTGGCTGTGCTTCGGAGATATTGATGAGCGCACTAGCCTATGGTTGGGTGGGACGTTGAAGCGACGTAGTTGGTTGCAGAAAAACTTCTTTCAAAGATAAGTTTCTCTGTGTTAATCACTGCAAATTGCATTTACTTCATGAAATATGATGAACCTGTTCAATTTGTTGAATTGATGAATTGGTTCCGTTGTATAATTGAAATTGTATGCATCTATGTATGTTTCATTCAATGAATTTTTAAATTAAGTTATGGTGCTTGGATGGATAGATTGGTGATATCATGAATGATCAAATCTGTCTAATACTTCTATTAGTAGGTTGAATTGCCACATAAATCACCTTCTGTAACTTGCAGGATGCAGGATGCAGGATGCAGAAAAGGCCTTCTGTAAATTCTGTTCCCCATAGATTTTCCTTCTACAACTCACCTTCTGCATGCAAGAATGTGGGATGCGGCTTCACGATGTTTAATTCCACAAATGATTGTTTCCGCAATGCTCTATTCCGCATGCGGGATGCAGAATGTGGAATGCACGATGAGGGACCGCAACTTCCATATTTCCCCGATTATGCATAATATATTTTTCTGCACTGTTCATTCTTACAGGATTAATTTTTCGTCATCGATCTATTTCCAGATGCGGAAATAGATTGTGACCATAAATTTCTGTGGTGATATTTCTCCGCCATTCAATCTCCTTTGATAGTTTCTTCGTGGATCATCAAATGGATCACTGACATGATCAATTTCTTCGTTGTTGGGAAGATAGAGAATGTTTACACAAACTTGAATATATTGAACTTCGAGCTGGATGCTCATTCATCAAATGTGTGGGACTATGGTCTCATTTGTGTGGGACTATGGTCTCGTTTCTCCTCTAAGGAGGGAGTGGACGTAACATGGACTATGAATTGGAGCTTCCCATGGGAAGTAAAATTCATACTATATTTCATGTTTCGTGTCTAAATAAGGTTATAGGTTAGCATATTTCAATTCCAAATAATTTACCTTGTTTTGATGATGAAGGATAACTTGTTCTCATTCTAGAAAAAATCTTGAGAACAACGGAGGGAAGGTTAAGAAGCACAACAATAAAAGAATACTTGGTACAATTTAAGGATTTTCCAAGTGAGGAATCCACTTGGGAAGATGAACAAATTTTTCATCATCCAAACTTGGTATTGTTTGAGGACAAACAATATTCGGTGGGGAGGACTGTCATGTTCCATTCCCAACGAGACTAGTAGTTGACAATGTTTCACCCACATACTAGTTCCCTAGGTTGAGGCATTAAATATTGTAATAAGGGAGCTATGGGACCCAAGATAAACTCATTTTTTCATTTACACATTAAGTTTTGTAAAAAAAATAATAAATATGGAGAAACTAAAGTGGCATTGCTTCATAAGGACATCTAGATGTTCATGGAGACCTTGGGTTGCTAGATTGTTCCTTACACATGTCATGACTTAACCCCAAATTCAAAATTATGAGTAATGGAACGTTCTCAGAAGGTGAAGGGGTATCAAGTAACATATGATGAGCCCAATTATTTGAATGGTTTAATATGATTAAATCCACAGAGAAGAGGAAGAGGAAAGGAAGAAACTAGGTGCCACTTGGAGAGATATTCCCTACCGTTTATGATAACAATGATGGAATATTGTATGACAAGTCGGACCTGATTGCAAAAATGATTATATAACTATGAAAATATGACATGTTAGGGATAAAAATATCCTCCATGAGCTCACACTTAGGGTTTGGTGGAAACAATTATGATTTGGAGGAATATTAAGGGTTAAGGACAAGGACAAGTGTCATGGAGGTTACTAAACATCAAGGATGAGTTGGAGGAAGCCTATGGGAGTGATTTCAAACTTGGAGGACCCTAGGAGGTTTACAAAAATATGTCACAAGGAATGAAAATGGATTTTTATCATTTGATAATTTTCCTTTGGCATTTTGGAAATCACTAGCTTGTCCATTGCACGGTGAGTGCTCACTTACCTTCCTACTGAGCCAATTTCGAGAGAGTGATATTGTCATACAAGTTGGATATGGTAGAGGCCACCCTAAAAAATCATTTGGATCTTAATGTATTTTATTTACTGCATATAGGAGGCTTCCACTGTTCTTGACTCATCTCTCCTCCCTTTCTCTTAATCCCCACTTCAATATTTCCATATTTTTCCATGATGGCGCACTTGTGTGAATGGTGGTTGCGACCCATTGAGCCGAGTTGATTCCAGAGATTGGGTGAATGATTTATGGATATGTAACATGTCTCCCATATTATATGTAAGTATAAATCATCATAAATACATATGAAAATGTCCACATTTCCAATCTTTGTTGTGACTAGTTTCCATGTGTTGATTTCCCATTTCAATGGAGTTGTATTTCTGATGTATGTTGCGACTGGGTTATGATGTTATGTGTGTTAAGTGAGATATTACTATGTTTTTAATGGTATATGTTTATTATAATCTGTTCTGAACCATTATATACACAATTTGTGAGTCAAAGTTGAGCTTTCACTTGTCATTTTTCTTAAGCAAATATCACTGAATTTATGCATTCGAATATGAAGCTTTACACCTATGTTCCAGAAATATTAAACATACCAAATAATAGTAAATGAAGTATAATAATATTTCTCATACTCTATTTAAGATTTTGTGAGGTTCGCATAGGAGTTGGAGAGCCATCTTTGCTCACACCCTAGGAGGAATTTGCACCATAAATTCCTAGTAATTTTACCATTTTTTCCAATGTTCCCAAATCAAGTTATAGATGTCTATAACATTTCATAAAGTTATCAGAGAGTCTATTGAGTGTTCCTAAGAATACCCATATTATTCCCTACCAAATTCGATACCCTCTTGTACCATTTGATTCCCCTAGAGTCAAGACTAGTCAAGACAATTTTTCCCCAAATTATGCCTTTGTTGGGATTTTTTGAATTGGGCCATTACACATAATGATTCATGAATCCACTAGCTCATATGATGCATGGAGAGTGGCATGGAAACTGGTTAAATAGTAGTGTATCCACTTATAAGCTCAAGGTTTTGCAAGTGATAATAGTATTCCTTTTTCTCAACATGATATAGAAATTCATTATCTTTTCATATGTTTTTATATTTTTTTACCTTTGTGAAGGTTTATAATTTAATATATGTGTAAAATCCCTAAGAAGAACCATTATATTACTTATGATTTATTTAAGTTATTGTTTAAATTAAATAAAATTGGCTAGATCTGAAATTTGCCAAATGCTCCCTTGTAGGACAGATGTAATAAAACAATTTGTATTTAAATAAAATTGTGAATAAGGGAGAAAAGACATGTTAAATGAGGAAATTGTTAATGCAAGCGTGGAGTAAAATAAAGGTTTAACCTCAGGGAAGTCAAAACAAGTGTTAAGAGTGCATTAATGGCACTAAACACACCCTGAAAAATCAAGGATTTTGATAGTTATGAAAATTTCAAGAGGAATTGGTTGCTTGTGAAATACCTAAGAAAAGTAAATATAAGGAGGAATACGTAGGAGGAATACGTGGGAGGAAGTACATTGCTTAGTATGTTGGAGAAGAAGAATTGTTGTGTGAGTACTCTGGTGTTAGGAAATATTTTCTCACTAGACGACGGAGTTTGTGACTGAGGTTGATTGTTCTCATCCTTTGCATGCATGATTTGGATCGGGGGTTATTAAGAGTAGAGAGAAAACTACTCTTAATATACGGTTGGGTGGAACGTGGATGTCCCTGCCATATTTGGTGCTGCATTATTTTCCAGGTTCCATTAAAGTATTCTATTTCATAGCTTGTTTTATTTTCATCTTCTATTTTATGTGAATAGTAGATATTATATAATGTTAGTTCCATTGAATAGAATGCCACGAGTAGATTATTAGATTTGGTTAAAATTGTTGTAGATCTAGTAAAAAATAGCAGGATGTGATAAAGTACCTATGGATTTGTTATGTAAAAAAATTAAGTTTATATGTTATGATCAAAATAGAATTACATAGTATAGATAGATATGGTACCGATAATGTAGTATGTTTTTATTATTAATCTTGTAAAAAGGTATAACTAGACTTACATGTTTGAGTTAAATTCCTCATGGAACAATTACTCTAGGAAGCTATAAGAATGATTGTTTAGATAGCACCAGGGAAACATTTTGGCTAAGTATGTCCACCGGACACCAGATCTAAGAAACTTAGTCAGATCAGAATCTTTCCAAGGGTAGATCTATGAATTTCAAGAAATGTAAACTCATTACATAAATAAAAACAACTCTACTTTTAGGTAATGAAGCACAAGAAACAAGAATGGTTTAGGAAAAGAATATAGTCATTGTTCGAGAGAGGAAACTATATTTCTTTAACCCAGAAAAGAATTAATAAATAAATCGTTGTACACAAAATTTGCACAAATCCCTTTCCTGAGCCTATGACTCCCACAAGGTAAACCATAGTGCAGACTCTTACCATCAAGTATTTTTTTATACATGAACATGTGTCGTCAAAATGCGGGAGTTATGTAATATAGAGTAATATCGTCAAACAACATAAATAAGTATATTAAATATCAAGAAGAAAAGAGGTTAAACCCTTTCTACATACATATCACAACATAAATAAGTATATTAAATATAAATAAGAACAGAGGTTAAACCCACACTACACATAGATGACAACATAAACAATTATTTTAAATATCAAGAAGAACATAGGTTACAACCTAACTACATATGGATATCAGCGTAGATTAAAGTAATTTAAAGATCAAAATAGAACAGAGATCAAGACCTAGCTGCAAATAGCTTGAAGTGCTATTAAATTAAATCATTAATTTACACTTAAACACGACAATATCTCAAATCAACGACTTTAACAAAATTTCTTTTATAGGGTAAACCCACCCGTAGATTAAAGTGACTTTAATACTTTTTTAACTTAGCAGATCAGTAAAAATTATAAAAGTTACAAACCCAAGCTCAGGGTTGGAAAACCTCAATCTACAGTTGCAGTACCAGTTACATTTTAAACCAAACAACTAAATAAGTGGGAGGCATACTGTACTAAAAATGTTTGAAATTACCATTAAACACTTGTAGAGATATATTTAACAATTCAAGTTTATCCAAATATTGAATTCCTTTAAATAAATACAATCTTCATTAAAATGTATCAAGCTAGAGCTCTAAATTTTGTATGGTCTTTGTCTTGCAAAGTAAATTATTACAACTCAATGAAGGTTGGATGGCCTTGTCTTTTGCAAAGAACCCTAAAATATTCCATCGACTAGAGGAAAAGTCATCATGGCATACTTTCTCTTAGTGAACACACAAATCCCACTTAAAACATAGACATGCATAGATTCCTACCCGATCAACAGTAATGACAAGAACCCGGTGAGATACCGGATTTTGCTTCCAAGTAGGTTCCATTAGAGGAAATCGACGAATCCCCATGGATTTTTCAATCATCATTGAATAAAAATATAATCGGGATGGTGTATTTCTTACCAAACATTTGGGAAGACGCTGCAACAATAAGAGAACTAGAAACACATAAGCTACAAAAAAGCAAAGAGTTATATTTAATGGTTTTACAAATGCTAATTTAACTAATTTTTTTTTAAGGAAGCTAGGAGTAGTTACCTGAATCACGACCTTTAGAAAACTAAGACACATATCTTGTAGGAATGCTTTCCATGATTAGAACAACCAACAATAAACCTAGCCTCCTTTGACATTGGTTACCAGTTCAAGTAGTAGTATGATGTAAAACCCAAAATAAAAACCCTGATCATACAGGTCCAAGCTTTCGAGGGAGAAGCATAATAGAATTAGGAACATGTCCTTTAGATTTGATTCCTTCAATTCAATAACAGAGTGAGTATGAAACTACACACTGGAGTAATAAATCGTCTTCCAACATGATTTCACTGGCCTCAACGAAAGGCCAAGAGCCTTTCTCCTTTAATGTGACTGGACATGTCACAGTTGGCAAAGAGCGAGTTTGTAAACATTAAATCAGCAAAAGTGCATCCATTAATGTATTACAACCTAGGGTATGGAGAACATGTAAAGATGAAGGATGAATTGCAAGTGTATGGGTAAGGTTATGCATAGTGATAACATATTTTAATACCGTGGAAATCCAAGTTTACTATAGTAAGTTTTGGAGATGCATAATATAACTTTTTATAAGGTTACGCTCCTCATTTATGAAAGCTCGTGAGAAAGTTTAGGATTGTAACATTTAGATCGGTTTCAAGATTTGAAGTCTTAAAACCCTTTTCACCCTAGGAATGAATCGAAAGAGCTTGGTCACTTCTTAGACACTCCAATTAGTTTTTAGACCACCTGTAATTCAAGTTATTAACTGAGTAAAAGTTTTAGTGTTTAAGAACATGGTAATAAGGAAATAGAATATAAATTAAACTACCTTATTATGAACTAAAAATCGAATAACTTGTACTCCATTCAATAGCCTCACCTACAAAAGAAGAGGATAAGAATTGTTAGCTATTAGCTGAGTAAGAAATAGTCCAACCAAGAAAAAAATTTCACCTTGCTGAGATTGAAAACTTCTTGGGTGAGTTAGTCTTATTACATTTTTTCTAAACATAGGATTTAATTCATTTTCTTGATGATATGAAGCAAAAGTAAGAGATAATTTTTTTTTAATGGTAATTTTAAATATGGTATCAAAGCAACATGCTAAACATTGTTTCCTATGGGAGAACACTAGTTTTCTTGTACACTCTGAATAACATTCTAACCAGTAAAAGTTTTATGTTTTCTCTATATGTAAGTTTACATTTTCCAGGATTGAATGATGGCTACAAACAATGAGAGAGATGGCCACTCAGAAAAGAATGATCACACCAATGATATAGCACCACCCAAAGAAGGTCATTCCGAAGTTAGCCAAGTAATAAAGACTATGAGACACTTAATTGTTGAAATACATAGTTTTAAGATAGAGAATGAGAAACTGAAGAAATCCCAACAAAATTAGAAGGAAATCAATGAAATATTACTGCGAAGTTTGCATAAAAGAAACAATGGAAAGGACCAATAGACTAAGGTGAAGGAGGATTGTGAAGTGGATGTAAATGTTGAAAGAAAATAGAGGATAGTTCCTCTAATGAAACCCAAAGATCTAAATACAAATAAACCCCGATGGAAAAAGAAAATTATACCATTTGGAAGGGGGATTCAAAAATATCAAGCCAGCCAGCTTTGATTGAGAATAAAAAATCGAAGAAGAAGTAGAAGCTTGGTTGCTAGACATTAAAAAAAATCAAATCTAAAACTACTATAGCAACATGAATTTATGGATGCCAGTTGACAACCTCAAAGGAAAGGCTAGCATTTGGTGGAAAGATCTAAAAATTTTCAATGGGTTGAAGGAAAAGAGCATGGAATGGTAAAAATTCAAGAAACTCTTTAAGAAAGAATACTTATCGGAAATCTATTATGAAAGCAAAAAATGAGTTTTATGAACTAAGGGTCAGCCAAATGACCATGGAAGACCTTATCAATAAGTTTTTAGATATGCTACGGTTTTTATCTTATATCAAAGAAGGTAAAGTGAATGTTCAAGGGTTCCTAAGTTTATTTCTGTAGTCCTACAAAGACATTATTGAGTTCAAAAACCAAAAAATATTAGATGAAGTACTAAGGAAGGAAAGAATGTTCTTTGGACAATATAAGAAAAGGAATGATACCCCTAAAGAATGAAAGGATAAAACAAGGAAAAATTCAATCATTGGAAAAAGCGTTTCAAGACACCTTCATTTAGAAACATGCCAAGAAATCAATAGGTAAATCATTACAATAGAAATGATCAGCAACTACTGTAGAAAGGTAATAAACCTATCAAATTTGAACCAAAATGGTATGTTGGAACTCCTAAGGAACCATAGAGATGTTGGGATTGTGGAGAACCTCATTTACAATGAAACTTCCCACGCTTCAATGAAATAAGTAAAGCTATGCATATCCTTCAAAAATATTCTATCATTGGAGAAATTGGTAAAATCTTACAGAGAATTAATGCAACCCTGGAAGACACACAGGAACATCACCAATCTACAATTAAGGATATTGAAGGTATAATTTCTAACTGAAAAAAAATCTATATTAATTGATCCAAGGACTACCTTGAGTTACATCACTCCCAAAATGGTGGAAATTTTCCAATTCACTAAGGTAAGGCATTAGAAACCCTGGTTGGTTCAATTAGATATAGGAGCTAAAGAAAAGGTAACTAGCTACATTTCTAATTTGGTAAATTAAACTACAAGATCATAAGACTAGAATCAAATTCAATTTTTTTCCATTAGATCTTATGATATGATAATCGACATGGACTAGCTGCAAAAATATAGAGTTGTGCTAAATTGTTTCGATAAGACCTTTATGCATCATGTTGAACATAAAGTTGTTAGGACTGTAAAGGGCATACCCAAACCTGTCTCTATGCGGCATATTTCTTCTATGCAATTAAAAATATGTTTGAGGAAAGGCTGCAAACTTTGTGTAATTTGGATCATAGACCTACTCCTTAGTGAAAATAAAACTAGCATTGGTGATAACCCTGTTTTAAGTGAATTTATATATGTGTTTCCATAGGATATATCAGGACTACCCTCTCAACGGGAAAGAGATTTTTCCATTGAACTTATACCTAAATATACACCAGTATATAAGATATTCCTATCGAATGAGCATCCCTGAACTAACTAAATTAAAAATTCAAATACAAGCACTATTAGAAAGGGTTTATATCCGACCCAGTGTGACACCCTAGGGAGCACCAGTCCTATTTGTTAAGAAAAAATATGGAACTTTACGTCTTTGTATAGACTCTAGGAAACTGAAAAAAAGTAACTATTAAAAAGAAATATCCCTTACCTCGTATCAATGATGTATTCGATCAGGTAGGGGAAGCTAAGATCTTCTCAACATTAGATTATCAATATGATAACCACCAGATTGTAAATAAAGAAGGAGATATTAACAAAACAACTTTCAGACACTACGAATTCGTAGTAATTCCATTCGGTTTAACCATTTCCCCTGCTACATTTATGTGTTTAATGAATAATATATTCAATAAATATCTAGACCAATTTGTGTTAATATTTATCGATGACATCTTGATCTACTCAAGGACAGAAGAAGAGAACCAACATCACTTAAGCGTTGTTTTACAAATGTTAAGAGATCATCATCTTTACACTAAATTTGAGAAGTGTGAGTTATTTAAACATGAAATATAGTATTTAGGTCATGTTATCTCAGAAAAAGCGATCACGGTAGACACACAGAAGAAAAAATCCATTTCTGAATGGTTGGTACCTAAATATGTAGCATACATGTGTTCCTTCATGGGACTTACCGATTATTACCAAAGATTTATCAATGGATTTTCTAAAATAGAATATCCCATTACTTTTCTACAAAATAAAGGACTGCAGTACGTATGGTCTCCAAAGTGCCAAGAAAGATTTGAAAATATAAAAATATTGTTAACCACAACATCGATACTTAAGGTCGTTGACCCTTATAAATACTATATAGTTTGTAGGAATGCTATTAAAGAAGGGTTGGGAGGAGTGTTATCTTAAGAGGGGCATGTAGTGTGCTGCAAATCCTGTAAGTTAAAGGAACATGAGTGAAATTACATAGTTCATAACTTAGAATTAGTGTTAGTATTTCATGATTTAAAAATTTGGCATCACTATCTATTGGGGAAAAGTTTTATATTTTCAACGGATAACACTTTCGTTAATAATTTATTCACACAACCCAGACTTAGTGCCTAACAAGAAATATGGATGGCCTTCTTGAGTAAATTTGATTTTGAGGTAAAGCACATTAAAGGTAACGAAAAAAAGTTGGCTAATTCCCTTAGCCAAAGAGCTGATGAAATTTATGAAATAACTATGAGTCAACCAGAAAGTGATCTAAGAACAAGAATATAAAAAAAAGCATACATGATATTGAATACAATAATTTATGAAATAAGGTGACATTGTAGCTTGTGCAAGCTCAAGCTTGATGATAGGTCTTCCTAGACTAGTTCTTGAAAACCTTGTTGCCACCTATAGCCAAGGATGTCACCTCCAAACATCCCCAAGTAGAGGAAGAGGCCATCTTGAAGGACCAATAGTATGATATCATTTACGTACAGTATGGATACCTTTACACCATCATTCCAGATGCTCCCCATGTAGGAACCTCCTACTGGGACGCACCGGGGTCATCCCATGCCGCAGATGGCATGATAGGTTTTGTCTCCCACCAATCACATCACCACCCAGCACCACCTATGGTGCCACCACAACCAAGCAACAACCCTAGTGTTCCCTACCCAATCCAAGATCCTGAATATGCAAGAATGATGTCCTAGTCCAAAGCTACAACCTCTTATGCACAACCTGCACTGCATCAGTAGACCCATACACCTACATGGCCAGCACAACAATATGTGGGACAGATTCCCACTTTTATAGCACCCCGAACCCCCCAAGTCTACTATGCACCACCCGTGCAAGCCACCCAAACCCCTGCCCCAGCTCCACCTTCTTCTTTGGGACAAGTGTTTACACAACAAAACCGTCCCAACCAGCCAGCCCCCAATAACCAAGAAGGGAAAGCTAGAAATAACCGATCCCAAAACCAAGGCAACAATCAACTGTAGGGAGGCAATCAACAACCAAATCCTCCCAACAATGTTGGGGCAAACCGGCCAGCCCAAAATCCTCAGCAACCAAGCACACCTAGACATAATCCTACGTTGTGCACAAATCAGCCATGCAAGCTGTGTGAGGTCTAAAGGAACTATACACATGAATTCCCCTTCATGGGTCATGCCAAGCAGGCCATTCACAACGAGTTTCATCATGCTACCAATACAGTAGCCCAAATTCAACCCAATCTAGCACCACCAGGACCTCCACCCATAGTTCTCCAAAACCCATTACCAGTCCAAGGACTGGTAGCAACTGTAACCACTCCCCAACCCAATCCTAATGTGCCATGGTCACCTCTAACAACAGAAACAGATGTTCACCACCTGCTAGCCATGACAACTAAAGAGGTGAATTTACAGACCAAAAAAAATCAGTATGGAACTAACACCGAACCCACTGACCCATCAGTGGCATCAACATCCAAAATAACCAATACACCTCTTCATCTCCCCCCTTTTCCTCCACGCCCCCCCTATACATCGGGTTTCCAACAACGTCATGGCTAGAGCTATTGTAAGCTACAACATTGTGGATGTCGTGTCCCAAACACCTACGGCTATGTCTTCTCTTGAGTTACTTAAAAATTTCCCAACACAATGGAAATCATTACTAGATGCCATCGGTGCTATAGGCCCCTATGACTCCAAGTTGATCGCATTTGACACGGAGAGCAGATAACCGTGAATGCCATCAACCATTGCCTTCCAAATCCTAGTATCCATTCGGAATTTGGTTGTGGACCGGTGCATCATGGACGAGGGGGAATTTATGTGCATTATGTAAACCTTAGTCTGACAGAAGCTTGGATCCCTAATTATACAACCATCCTCTACTACTATGCGGACTTATGATGGCCATCCCACTACATACCAAGGAATCTTCCCACACGTTCCCATCAAATTAGTTGGGAAAACAATATTGATTGACATAGAGGTTGTCAATGCTCAGTTGGACTATAACCTTCTCCTCGGAATAAATTATATGTACGCCATGAGATTCGTAGCATCAACTATTTTTCATCTCATGATTTTCCCTCACGAAGGGAAAATTGTGATGGTTGACCAGCTAACTTATCACAATCCGCAAGGGCTAGATGCACCAGCTAATGTTATCCCTGCGATCAACACTATTGATCCGCAAGGGCTAACTGCACCTGCCAATCTCATCCCTATGGCTAACACCACAATTGAAAATATACCAACCTCCCCATTGTTGAATGTGGGCCTTGGGTTGTTTGCCGATACTACCATGACATCTTATTTCCCCTTAGTGTAACCACCGTCGACACCAAATGAGAATGCAAATTTGTGCATGCTCTTATATAGCACCGCTGCACCTAAAATTCAAACCCAATTGCATCCCCAACATTAGTTGCAACATCATCCACAACCGCAGCATTATGCACAGCCACAACCACAACCCCATCCCCACATGCAACCATCAAGGAGTTATTTGGGTTCCTCCCCTATCCACACAACTCCCTTTCTCTTTCCCCCTCCTAGTGCCATGATTTATCCAGTAATGGCTACCTTAAACTTACCCTATTTCATATTGGGGATTCCCGTGTGGTACCTCGATCCACTGGACCAACCCCCAATGCCCCAAGTAGTCTTAACCCCCATGCAACCCATTGCGGTCGAATCTAATCCTCCACCCGGCCCACAAAAACCAACCACCGCACCCACACCCACACTACCCCACCCAAAAAGGGCCAGTAGAAAAAACATGAAAGCTACCAGCGAACCTCGACAGATCCCCCCTTGCGTCATTTGTGAAGAACATGTCCATCCAACTCAAAATTGCCCTAAGATTCCCATAATCCACATGCATTTGGATTCCATGGATACAATGAAAAACTCCCCATGGTTGAACTCTTAAGCGAGGCAATAGTGACAATTGAAGTCGTTGAGAACAAACCATGCTTGTGCCCTCTGCGGATTGTATGGACACTATTCTCACCACTGCCAGGAATTGTTTGAGTTTCGAATGGCTCTAGCCAACCTTTGACAACATGCCCTTCAATCTGAGATCACTCTAATTGAAGAGGTCCATCCCCCACCTCCTTCTTCAGACAGCATGTCCATTTACATGATGGCTAGTTCTACAGACCCTCTTGTCTACACCATCACCAATGGTCCATCAGTCTTGTCTCTTCGTTTCTTCTGCAACGACGAGGAGATACTTGAAACCTTAACCACCTCGGAATACCAGTGGGATGACATGCACCATTGTTCGTTCTTCCTCCCCAAATATCTTGTGTCGAAGTCTGACCATTTTTCTATGGAAACCAAAGATTTCATTCATGGGAAAGTTGACTAGTTCAAGAATCCCATCCCGGCACCAGATTCCTTCAAAGAAGGGAACATGTCCAACATCTCGCCAACCATCAAAATCAACATCTCAACTAATCTTGAGGTTGTTGAGGAAATCATGCTAGGAGCATCTTGATCCTCAGAAGAAGTAGCTTCCTACAAAGCACTCTTCCATTGAATAATTCTTTGACATCTTTTCCTGGTCCTACACTGAAATTCTTGGGTTGGATCCATCCATTGTGGATCACCACATCGACACATGGCCCGATGTGTCCACCATACACCAAAAGTAGTGGCCCATCCATCCCTCCAAAGTTTTCGTAGTCAAAGCTGAAATCGATAAGCTGCCCACACCCAACTTCATTTACCCCATTGCGTATACCACTTGAGTTTCAAATCATGTTCCCATGAATAAAAAATAGGGTACCATCCTCATTTCCCTAGACCCCCACGATCTAAATTGGGTGATCCCCAAAGACAAATTCCCAACACCCTTCATTGATCAGATTATCGATGCATGTGTCGGACATGAGGTCATTTCCTTCATGGATGACTTTTCTGGATATAACCAAATTCAGATCCGGAAAGAAGATCATTACAAGACTGCATTCACAACCCCGTAGGGAAAATTCGCATATCGATTAATTCCCTTTGTTCTGAAGAATACTGGAGCCTCCTTCCAGCATGCAATGACTCATAGTTTCCATGACCTCATCCACATCATGTTGGTCTATCTTGAATACCTCATTTCCTGGTAAAAGAAGCAAGCACAACAAATAGACGACTTACGGCAAGCCTTCCTATGATGTCGCAAGTACAAAATCCACTTGAACCCTTTCAAGTGTGCTTTCTATGTCCCAATGGGCCGTCTCCTAGGGTTCATCATGCCACACAAAGGAATGGCCGCTGATCCCTGGAAAGTCCAAACCACTTTCCCTCTAACGTCACCTCTCTAAGTGACGTGCAGTTCAGCTTGTAATATAGTCTTGTCCCTTTTTGTTTTTCACATTTTTTAAGTGAGTCTTATGTATTGTTTCCTTCATTACTCCAGATGGACCCTACCTCATATCAGTACATTGGATTTGCTGATGGAGCAAGCAATGGTCCCCAAACCTCACCTTAGCTGCATGGGTCATCTACTCCCCGTCGCATGAGTTGATCCATATCGACTGAATAGGTGTGGGCATTGTGACCAACAATCATGCTGAATATGATGGTTTCAATGGAGTCTTGGATGTCTCTCTCCAGTTGAGCATTTTCCATCTCGATGTCTTATCGCAGCTGCTTGTCTCCCAGTTGAACAACTACCACTGGGTACGTGCTCCCTTCCTCTTTAGAAAATTCTTGTGCACTAAACAGATGGCTACAACATTTGAATCCATCACATTAACAAATGTTCCCAGAAACCTCAATAGTGTAGCAGATCAAATGGCTAAGGAAACTCTAAATTGGCACATTCATCACCACACATAGGAAACATACAAAACCAACATCATGCATAATCATATATAAACATGCACACACATGTAAAAATACATCACATAGGCATCTCATTTCACATCATCATAAAAAGACTCACATATTAAACCATAAAAATCACATCCACGTGCATCAAAAATATATAGATGTATAAATCACATGTCCAAAATATGCGCAGTACAAAATGAGAAGCCACATATGCTTTCTTATTTGAATATACATAGTGATGCAAAAAGTCATGAGTGCACCAATGCACTAGGAGCATCCCCACTAGCTGCTAATTTGGCCCAGACTCATCCTCATTGTTAGCACTCAAAATATACCCAAGGTTGTGAAAGGTAATATTAAGGTAACAACAAAAACCACTTTAGAAAGAACTAGCTTTTCTTTCCGGAGAGGGATCTCTCAGATCTAAATTTAACAAGGCCAGATATTAAAGTCAACAATTTAAGTTATGCGGATGGTTGAAACAAAACACATAACCATTGGGAAATGGATTCAAAACGGATAAAGATAATGAAAAGATTCATACACAGAATTTAAAGAAAGGCAATATAATCATTCAGTTACAGTCATTCATTGATTTTTAGGCGATAGGAGAGAAACATGAACAGTCCATCAATATAGAGCATCACAAGATGAATTCCATATCAACTTTTGAGGAAATATTTGTGAATATCTGAAACAATAGACAGAGCATAACATGTATGAATTATGAAACTATTAAACACTATGTTCAGATATGAAAGAAAACAGAATGGAAGGTAAACACTTAGGAAACAATCACAAGGAAAGAAGGCACAGACTGCAACATAAACGACACATGAATCTTTGAAGATCAAATAACATTTGGCTCTATAATCTTATTCAAAAATCATAACTTTTCAAAAACATCGGTCCAATATTATGGGTTCCAACCCTTGATACATCAATTACCTTTAAATTTATAGAAAAATAACGTCTAACTAATCTTGAATTCGAAACCTAACTGAACTCTAAAAATAGAAACAGTTACAACAAATTTCCTTCATTTCAGGATGCGAACTCCTGAACAATAAGTTTCAAAGTCCCTCCTACATATCTATAATGGTGAAATCTGTATGAAATATGGGAGAGGTTTTGTAACTGTCCATGTTCCTGGAAAAACCCATGTCTTATTTACTCCAAATTCACCTCTAGCTCCGTGGAATCTGCCTTTGAAACTGATGACTCAGATAGTAAAATTGTAAATTTCTGGAAAAATAACTTGTGAAGATCTTTTAAATTCTCCCAACCTATGATAAATGTGTAAAAAATGAAGGATTATTTTGGATATAGGCTTGTTAGGAATACAAACCTCTCTCAGTTTTGTAAAATTAAATACCATTTGTCTGAAACAATTCTTTGAATTTGATGGCTAAAATAGTCCTTTGGAAAACATGAAACATTTCCTGTAAAACTGACTTTGTTTCTCCTAACTCATAGTACCTGTGTGAAAACTGAAAGAGGTTATTGTGTATAGGTATGTTGTGAAGAAAAGCGTCTCTCACTTTCTCAAAATTCATCTTCATTTGATGTAAACAATTCTTTGCATTTGATGACTAGAACAGTCATTTTGAAATATGAACATTTTCCCTCTGAAGATGACTTTGAATCTGCCAATCCTTAGCAATTGTGTAAAAACTAAGATTGGTTATTATATATCATCATGTTATTATGAAAAATCTCTTTTAGTTTCTGAAAATGCTTCTTTGTTTTCCAGAAATAGGTCTTTGAAGTTGATTGGTAAAGTACCAAAATATCTGCAACTTTTACATTTACCAATGGTTCTTTCAAATTAAAATGAACTGTTTGACTTGGATTAATAGAATTAATTATTTTCTTATCAAAATTTGTGTAGCCCATGCAAAATAATCATTTTCAACTTCCACGTTGTTTTAACTTGCCCACTATATAAAATTCCGCTCAATTTTGGAATTTTAACTAAACTGCTCTTTCAATATGCAGAATTTTCTAATATTATTGATATCTTAGTTAAGATATCACTGACCAAGCATGTGTCAAAACTTGTACACGGTATAAAAATTCCTCAAATATCAAAACTTAATTTCTCCTTGCATGTTGATGTAGCAGAATTTTCCTCATCCATGGATTTGTTTAGCTAAGCAATGGATGTTGAACACGTGTTTCCAATTTGACCACGAGCAAGTTTATTCCGCAAATTGTTAAAAAATTAACCTGTCTGCACTTCTATTTAGCGGAATGAATGCACACCATTGGATGATATTGAGACTTGATCATGGCAGAAAACCTGAAGAAAGTATTCATCTCCAACACATAATACACTAGATAAGGTTTAGGCAACCATTTATGATGCAAGAATGCTTCTCCGGGAAAGAATACAGTGCTGGGAAAGTATTATAAACAGCTTGAACATAAGGAACATAAAAAATGTGCATTGGGTGATATTTAAAAATGCCTCTTGTGTTTAGAGTTTTCCTTTCTTTCCTCCTATATGTTGTTTTTTGGATTGATTAACAATCTTTGAAGAGAGTGTGGTTATGCACATCTACACTTGAAGCCATTTCATAAATTTCTGCAATCCATATAGGGTGACGGAATTTATTATAGATGAAGTGGCTGAGATTATTTATGAGGAAATATGACCAAATCGATAGAGAGTATTCATTTCTTCACCGTAATCAACTCCATCTCTCTTGCGCTTTGCTAAGAAACACTTATAAAATTTCAAATATTTATGTTGTTTAAAATCATCATCTTCCAAAATTTCTCAACTTGGATGCTGAAATGAAAGAAAATACTTCCACACGAAACCAACTGGTGAACTATTTCCATGTTATCCTCCATAAATTTTTCATTTATAATATATCATGTTGTAAAAATTTCAAAGCTCCATGGTAATATATCCCACAGGAATAAGGTGAAAGATATTTTCATTATTTATATGCATCCACGATTTCACTTCATATCAAGGAACAAAATGATATCATACACCTCGTGAACTTTGGCACTTGGAGTTTGGTGGAGGAGTTTCGCTAGTATTATGTTGATGTGGTGGCCCCTATATGACCAATAGCTCGTGGTGTTGAGATTGGTTAAAAGTTGGCCTTGTGCCAATATAACCTCTTTTATATAAAATAAAACCTTTTATCTTATTTTATAAAATAAAATAAAACCTTTTCATATTTCCAAAATATAATGAACCCTTGAACTCAAGTTTATAGAGAAAATAAATTATCTTTTAAATGCAAGACTTAACTTGAAAGTAATTCTTAGGCTCTTTGAAACTTTTTCTTCATACCAATCCCAACAAATTATTTAATGCTCGAAAGCTTAACACTGCCAAATCACCCATGAAATGTTGGAAAATTTGATGACGACAACACCAACCACTGCGAAAATAAATTAGTGCTAACAACTGGCTGCACTTGGGATGTTATCCTCCTTGTGAGGTAGAAAAGAACCTCATAGACCAAGTGTCAAATCCATTAGGTCGCTCTCAATCTTTTTTTGAAATACTCAACATGTTCTAATCTGAACCATAAACTGAACCACTGCTACAAATAAATTCCTGTCAACCTGTAACCTGTAAACTGTCACCCATTCTCTGAATACTGAAACCAATTGTAACTCAAATCAAACTTGAAACTGCTAAAAAAAATGCTTAGCATGCAAAATTATTTACACCTACTTACCTACCCTACTTTATTGAGCACCAATGCCCAATCAAGTAAAATCTGACTTCCAATGAAGCCAATCAAGTAATTTTTCCAATAACTCCATTACTTCCTCATGCTTGATTGAAATTAGAACATAAGAACAAAATAGCAATAGGTTATGATGAAAAATTTGTCCTTTACTGCAAACATATTACCATCTACCCCATCTGAAAAATTTATCCATGTATTCTGCTACTAGATTATAAAAAGCATGACAACCCTGAATATACTCCATCATTTGCTTACCACTAGAAGGCTTTCCAAAAAGTAACTCTTCTTGCATACCGTCAAACCGATCTTTAAAAGAGTTTTGAAAGGAATTATCATGATTGTTTTTAAATGATATATCAGCAACTTCATTTAATATTTCTAAATTTACAAGTCCATTCTTGTCAAGCACTTCAAGAGGAATATCATTTTGTTCTTCAACAAGATTAAGCAGAAATATGTCTTCTTGACAAAACGTTTCTGAATGGGAAAGATTTAAAGAAACATCCCATTGAGAGTCCTCATCTCCTTCTTTGTTAACCCTTTGTTTATTGCACACTGTTGGTTCTTTCACATACTGAGATTGATGGCATGATTTCTCTTCCTTTTCATTATATACAAGTAGACAAAAATTTCCTTTAAAACCATCACTAACATAATTTTTAACAACTGACGACAATCTTCAGAAAACCCATCAAGAGTATAACCCTCTTCTTTCACATCACTAGGCTGATCATATTCATGCTCATATCTTTTTACCAATTCTAATCCAAGGTCTGATTTCCCTTTAATTGCATTTTTAGAAAATAAATATGTGCACGAACTGTAAGACCGGAAAATTTCCAGAATCAGAATTCTTTATGTAATCACCCACAGGAGCATTAGAACTTAGAGGAAATTGCTACTCCAAAAAAGAATTTTTTGATTGGTAATAAGCAGCCTCATCTTGAAACAAAACTTTGGAAGTTGAATAATATGAAGAAGGGTTTGATTGACCATCCCAACTTCCTTCTTGATCACACAAAGATTGACAATATTGCTGCAAATTATCATCTACTTAAGGAAAATAAATGTATTTGGTTGAATCATAGTTTTGGCTCATGTCTCTTTCAGTCGAGGAAGAAATTATTAACTGCTGAGATTTTTCTTGAATGTGAAGACAACTAATTTGTATTTATTTTTTCTAAAATGGGTTCTCATATAAAATTTCTAAAATCTCTTCATCCACTAGATCGTCATCACTATACATGTTTTCCAAATCTCCAATGAAATATTTAACATGCATACAACAATATTGAACCAGCAACAAGGAGGGGTATTGGTTTTTGTAATGTTCATGAAATACTGTATGAAAATCACTAAGGGAAAACAAACTTTCTGATGGTAACCCTTCATAGCATGACTTTGCATCTCCTTCTAAAGTAGCCATGAACATTTTCATTAAAGAATCCTCGTGCAATTCAACTCTTAGCTTATGTATATGCATATGAAATCTAACAAAATGAAGGGCAACATCATCATTCTTTGGATCTCTAAACTTTGGAAGACATGTTTGCCAATCTACTTTAGGTATTCAATTTGGAAAACCAGGAATGTGAGCACAATTCATAGGAGCATACCTCACAGAGAAATAACTCATCTAGACAAATGAATAAATTGAGTCAACTCTTCAAACTTTGCAAAATTTTCACAGTGGATTCACCATAGGAATTCTAAAAACTAGATTCTTCGAAGATGGAGTTTCCAAGTGAAAGATGCACAACCTTGCTGATATCTGACTGTTGTTCACCATCAAAAATCAAATTTGAAACTATGTCATTCATACCCAGGGAAGATTTGAACCTTCGTTCCCCAACAACGGCGCCAATTTGTTAGCACTCAAAATATACCCAAGGTTGTGAAAGGTAATCGTAAGGTAACAGCAAAAACCACTTTAGAAAGAAACTAGCTTTTCTTTCCGGAGATGGATCTCTCAGATATAAATTTAACAAGGCCAGATATTATAGTCAACAATTTAAGTTATGCAGATGGTTGAAACAACACATATAACGATTGGGAAATGGAGTAAAAAAGGATAAAGATAATGCGAAGCTTCATACACAGAATTTCAACAAAGGAAAGATAATCATTCAGTTACAATCATTCATTGATTTTCAGGTGATAGGAGAGAAACATGAACACTCCATCAATATAAAGCATCACAAGATGAATTCCATATCAACTTTAGAGGAAATATTTGTGAATATTTGAAACAATAGAGAGAGCATAACATGTATGAATTCTAAAACTATTAAACACTATGTTCAGATATGAAATAAAACATAATGGAAGGTAAACACGTAGAAAACAATTACAAGGAAAGAAGGCACAGACTGCAACATGAACGACACATGAATCTTTGAAGATCAAATACCATTCGGCTCTGTAATCTTATTCAAAAATCATAAGTTTTCAAAAACATCGGTCCAATATTATGGGTTCCAACCCTTGATACATCAATTACCTTTAAATTTATAGAAAAATAACCTCTAACTAATCTTGAATTCGAAACCTAATTGAACTCTAAAAATAGAAACAGTTACAACAAATTTCCTTCATTTCACGATGCGGACTACTGAACAATAAGTTTAAAAGTACCTCATGCATATCTATAATGGTGATAGCTGTGTGAAATATGGGAGACAATTTTTTAATTGGCCATGTTTCTGACAAAACCGATGTCTTATTTTCTCCAAATTCACCTCCAGATCCTCAAAATCTGCCTTTGAAACTGATGACTCAGATAGTAAAATTGTAAATTTCTAGAAAAAATAACTTGTGAAGATATTTTAAATTCTCCCGACCTGTGATAGTTGTTTAAAAAATGAAGGAGTGTTTTTACAATAGGCCTATTAGGAATAAAAACCTATCTTAGTTTTGTAAAATTAAATTCCATTTGTCTGAAACAATTCTTTGAATTTGATGGCTGAAATAGTCCTTTGGAAAACATGAAACATTTCCTGTAAAACTGACTTTGTTTCTCCTAACTCGTAGCACCTGTGTGAAAACGGAAAGAGGTTATTGTGGATAGGCATGTTGTGAAGAAAATCCTCTCTCATTTTCTCAAAATTCGTCTTCATGATGTAAAAAATTCTTTGCATTTGATGACTAGAACAATCATTTTGAAATCTGAACATTTTCCCTCTGAAGATGACTTCGATTCTCCAAATAATTAGCACCTATGTAAAAAATGAGAGAGGTTATTGTATATAATCTTGTTATGATGATAAACCACTTTCATTTTTTGAAAATCCTTCTTTGTTTTCCGGAAACAGTTCTTTGAAGTTGATTGGTAAAGTACCAAAATATCTGCAACTTTTATATTTAGCAATGGTTCTTTCACATTAAAATGAACTGTTTGACTTGGATTAATAGAATTAATTTTTTTTTATCAAAATTTCTATATCCCATGCAAAAGCATCATTTGAAACTTCCACGTTGTTTTAACTTGCCTACTATATAAAATTCTGCTCAATTTTGGAATTTTAACTAAAGTGCTCTTTCAATATGCAGAATTTTCTAATACTGTTGATATCTTAGTCAAGACATCACTGACCAAGCACATGTCAAAACTTGCACACAACATAAAAATTATGCAAATCTCAAAACTTAATTTCTCCTTGCATGTTGATGTAGAGGAATTTTCCTCTTCCATGGATTTGTTTAGCTGAGTGATGGATGTTGAACACGTGTTTCCAATTTGACCACGAGCAAGTTTATTTTGCAAATTGTTAAAAAATTAACATGTCTGCACTTCTATTTAGTGAAATGAATGCACACCATTAGATGATATTGAGACTTGATATCGGCGGCAGACCTGAAGAAAGTGTTCATCTCCAACACATAATACACTAGATAAGGTTTAGGCATCCATTTATGATGCAAGAATGCTTCTCTGGGAAATTATACAGTGCTGGGACAGTATCACAAACAACTTGAACATCAGGAACATAAAAAATGTGCATTGGATAATATTTAAAAACACCTCTTGTGTTCAGAGTTTTCCTTTCTTGCCCCGTATATGCTGTTTTTTGCATTGATTAACAATCTTTGAAGCAAGCGTGGTTATACATGTCTACACTTGAATCCATTTCATAAATTTCTGCAATCCATATAGGGTGATGGAATTCATTATAGATGAAGCGGTTGATATTATTTATGAGGAAATATGACCAAATCGATAGAGAGTATTCATTTCTTCATCGTAACCAACTCCATCTCTCTTACGCTCTGCCAAGAAAAACTTATAGAATTTCAAATATTTCTGTTTTTTAAAATCATCATCTTCCAAAAGTTCTCAACTTGGATGCTGAAATGAAAGAAAATACTTCTACACGAAACCAACTCGTGAACTATTTCCACGTTATCCTGCATAAATTTTTCATTTATAATATATCATGTGATAAAAATTTCAATTCTTCATGGTAATATATCCCACATGCATAAGGTGAAAGATATTTTCATTATTTATATGCATCCATGATTTCACTTTATATCAAGGAACAAAATGATATAATACACCTCATGAACTTTGGCACTTTCAATTTGGTGGAGGAGTTTCGCTAGTATTGTGTTGATGTGGTGGCCCCTATATGACCAATAGCTCATGGTGTTGAGCTTGGTTAAAAGTTAGCATTGTACCAATACAACCTCTTTTATATAAAATAAAACCGTTTATTTTATTTTATAAAATGAAATAAAAGCTTTTCATATTTCCAAAATATAATGAACCCTTGAACTCAAGTTTATAGAGAAAATGAATTATCTTTTAAATCCAAGACTTAACTTGAAAGTAATTCTTAGGCTCTTTGAAACTTTTTCTTCATACCAATCCCAACAAATTATTTAATGCTCGAAAGCTTGACACTGCCAAATCACCCATGAAATGTTGGAAAATTTGATGACAACAACACCAACCACTATGAAAATAAATTAGTGCTAACATTAATCATCTAGCTTAGTATCATCATCATCTTCCTCAAAGGACTCGTCGTCCTCTGCAAGAAGATCCCCTTGCGCCACCCAACAAAAGTAATCACAGGCCACGGCCATCCTCCTCATCACAATGGTCCACTCTGGAGGAACACTGTGAATGGTTGCAATCAGCGCATTTTCTAAATGTTGCCAGCCATCATCGAAAATCCCCTCAGCAAGACACACCAAGTGCGGAAAAATAGCCTTCGCGCCCTGTCATCGCCGACGAGGGTTCCCCGCAAGGACCTCTGCCTCCGTAATCATGACTACATGCCTCTGATACTTGGGTGATGGGTGAGGACCAATATCTACATACACAATCAAATATGCCATCAATCTATGCATATAATCATATAAGTATCAACCAGCTCAACTACACTACATATAAAGATGAATAAAAAAACATCACACATACATACTAGCTGGTCCCCATGGCTAGCCTGGAGTTCGGGCCATCTCAGGGTCCCCATGATAGTATATACTCGCATAAGGTTATTCCTCAATAACGACTGGAAGCTTCTGCAATTGCTCTAGCTGCTCCTCTATAAAGAAACAACCACTCTTTTTCCACCCTCTCATACCATCATCTGGCACCACCTACGCATCCACAGCTCCTGTGGAACACCATCCTGCACTGCCCAATGCAAATGCAGAGTAGGTACTTTCTAAGAAAATAAACCACATAAAAATTATCCAAAACAAAAGACTCCCCCAGATGCCCTCGCATTCTTCAGCTGACACCAAACAACCAGAAGGTACATCCGGGCCCACCCATAGTAAGTTCCCATCATAGCATTCTCTACTAACTGCAGCTGCCCTCTAGATTTCTTGTGGCTCCCCATGGAACCCAAGATATGCAGCAACAATGTCGCCACCGCTTATGTTGACAAGTCCTCAATGTCACACATCAATATGTGTGATCCACACACATACGCAGTAGCGTAAAACTGCCTATCACATAACTCCTCCAACGTATCCCCCCGAGACAACACTAGTGCCAAGTCACCAACAACTCCCAACATAGGGAGCCCAATCAAAAATTATACATCCAACAGCATAATCTCAATATAATGCCCCTCGATCATGAAGGCCTCCTCCCCAATGTCCCAAAATATTACCAGAGTTTGTAGTAGTAGACGCAATCTCTTCATAAGAGGAATCCGCATAAACTTCAGTAATCCATAATGGGCCAGTGCACCATGCCCATTCCCATCCCGTAATACCGCCTCCCGAAGGTCTTTATAGTCTCTCTCACACCACTTAATATTAGGCATCCTGCAAAAGCAAAAAATAGGTGGAAGCCACAACTTTCAACAAAAAAGGCCACCCACGGACCAGGTCGCACCTGTCTCGCCAAAAAGAGCAACCATGTCACTCAAAACAACCTCATAGGTGCGACCCAGTCGCTCTTTTACCCATGAAAGGTCTGACCTAGCTCGTAGAGACCCTAACAAGCTCATAGAGGACCCCTAGGTGGGAAAATTCAAAATGCAAACCACTTAAAAGGATATATTTTGCAAGAGCTCTTACCTGCAAGTCGCAGATCTTGAAACTGCAGGTCGAAACGAGAGAAATCAGCAAAAGAAATTCAAGGACCACCTCTCCAACTTAGTAGTGAACCGTGACAATGACACCTCACACAGTGGTCCCCACCCATTTATAGGCCCCATTTGACCTATTTTCTTCCTTTTCGCATAACCAAGCCATATAGAGTCCGTTTGGGATGTTGTTTGCACCACTGGTTTCAGAATTCTTCCCTCTATCTTCTAATGAGACCATTGTCTCATGTTTAACAAGTAATTTTTGAGACCACTTCCCAAAAGATACCTCAGTTTACGTATGAAATTTTTATACAAGTGTGGTTCGACTAGTACTTGCATCACACTTTCCTACTGCAACTCATGTGGGACTCTAGACCATCTCCCTAGAAGGAACATCATTTTATCATTTTAGCATATAACTATCTAATATGTCCACTACACCTTACGTGGTTCTCCATACCACCACCCAGAGGGAGGCTCATTTATTTTTCATATAACTGCCTCCGAACTTGCACTCACAACGTATGTAATCAAGTCCATCCACCAAAACTCACACACGACTCTCCTAACCTCTGTTCGAGAGCCACCTCGGTTTGCATGCCACTTCATCACCAACTCGCATGCCTCTGACACGATCTATCCCATGCATGTATTGGTATGTTTAAGAGCCACCTTCTCCATCCATACTGAACGAATGACTTTTGGACCACTGTCCATTGTCCCAACATGGGGGCACCATCAATGCTCCCTCGATAGGTTGACCATACCAGATTTTCTTTTAAGCTCTTTTCTAACTCCTAAAAGAATGAAAAGATTATTGAGCGCAGCTGCTTCCTTTCTCGCTCGTTAAAGTATAAGAAATGGCATCTACATCATCTCATTTATCTCCTTTTTCAAACTATTTAAATTATCATCTGAAAAGGACCACCTTGACACATTCAAGCCAAGATTGTTCCCCTCTGCATCCTTTTATGCTTTTTTAGGCAGAGGGACCAAACTCTATGAAAAATCTCACTATGGGTTTTCGTTAAGCTCTTTTCCATCCTTCTCATCAAGAAAATATCGTCAAGCAAACTTGGTATCATTCATGCTCGTAAAAGTATTTGAATGACTGTCCAGTTAGTACAGGTTCAACCTTTTCTGGCCTAATTGAACTACCAATGGTAAAGAAGTCTCTCATCCCATAAATAATGGGAGAGCTCTCCTATGTGTACTTTTATCCTTTTTTGGGCACAAGAGACTACCAACAAAAAAGATTCCCCACTCGATTCTTCTTCATGATTTCAGACTCTCTAAAATTGAAAGCACCATTGAGCATTTACTTTCTCGGGCTTGCTAAAAATCCATGAGATCGTACCACAATGGTGTCTTTAGACACCACCCCATAAATAATAGTTTGGAAGCATTCCCACTTTGGGTCGCCTTTGTTCAGAGTACTCTGCGATGTGTCTTCCTTGGATCCCATAAATACCAGAAGTATCTATCTTCCTAAGTATTTCCCATCTGCAGTTGCATTCTAGGTATTACAGCTTTGATCCCTTTCACATGAGTTAGTTTCATTTTCTACCTGGTCCGCCCTACTGTCTTAGTCTGAAAAAAGGAATTTTGAGTCCCCCGTGATTCCCTACCCCTTTTGAACTCCTCCCCCTCCACCTCCCCCATTTAGTCGTCCAGTCCTTAAATTGCTTCACATCTTTCGGTTATCTCCCTCACACTTCTGGTTAAGGAAACACCATTTCCTTGGCTAGCTATAGGTCTCCCTTTGTCGATGAAAAAACACATATTCTATTGGATAGACCCAGAGGTCCCTATATCCTGGTTTCATTAACCTCATTGATGAGTTCCTTTGAACACTTGAGAGGAGTCCTTAGTGCCTCTCAGGATGGTTGTTTCTCATGTGCTTGGCTCCAGCTACATCATCGCACTATTGAGATTCATCCAGGGTATTGTTCCATGCAGTATTTGGTCATAGACCCTGGATGTCACCTGAATCTAGCACATTAATGAGTCTATTTGAGGGACCCCAATAGGTTCATGTCCCTTGTGATTTTTGGGTTGCGTTGGAGACAGTGTTCAGAATGCCCAGCAGTACTTCTATATAGATTTATGATTGATGTAGCATATTTGTACCATAGAGACTCTGATTCTTCGTCAGTGGGTCCCTACAACTATGTAGCGTTCCAGATATAGCAGGCCATTAGTCATGAAGATATAGCATTCCATTAGAATTCCATGGGTCCAATGTAGCAGTTCTTCAGATCAGTATTGTATTCAGCCTCTCATTGAGGCAACCACTATTGTAACAACAATTGTACATGATCGACTCTTGTATTATAGAGCTTGGATCACATTATTATTTTGACATCGTTACGAGCATGGGGATTCCCACCTTGTCCATATACACGTCACACATTATTTGTATCTCACCCATTAATGGGAACCATATTAATACAAAAACCAAAATCCACCATGCCCTATCCCAAGAAGCACCACCTCTGTCCAGAAAATCCTATGATGTTCGTTGGCCATATGATGAGCTCCTACCCTCACACATCAGGGCGCAATCCGTTAACCCAAAAAATACGTCAATGAGCTCTACATGACCTACACCACCCAAAGACATCTATGTACGACCCCCATTTGACCCCCACACCATTGCTAAGGCTGAAAAATATGAAAAGGGGCTTAAAACCCCCTAAAAGGAGCCAAAATAGCTCTCATAAGGGATAAAACCTCCAAAAGGGGGCTTAAATCCCAAAAAAGGGGCTAAAGCCCTAACCAGGGGATTAAAATAGAAGGTTTCAATAAAGTACCTATGGATGTGTTATGTGAAAAAATAAGTTCATCTATTATGATCAAAATAGAATTACATAGTATAGTGGGCTATGGTAATTATAAAGTAGTATCTTTTTATTATTAATCTTGAAAAATTATAGAATGAGAATTACAAGTTCAAGTTAAATTCCTCGCAAAAGAATTACTCTAGGAATATAGAAGAATGATTGTTTAGATAGAACAAGGGAATCATTTTAACTAAGTATGGCAACTGAACATCATATCTAAGAAACTTAGTCAGATTGGCATATTGCCTAGGGTATATCTATGAATTTCACGGAATGTAAACTATTTACATACATAAAAACAACTATAATTTTAGGTAATGAAGCACAAGAATCAAGAAGGGTTTAGGAAAACAATACAATCGATGTTCGACAAAGGAAACTATATTTCCTTAACGAGGAAAAGAATTGTTAAATAAATTGTTGTACATAAAATTTGCACAAATCCCTTTCCTTAGCCTCTAGCTCCCATAGGGTAAACAATAGTGCATACTCTTATCATCAAGTATTTTTTTTATACATGAACCTGCGTCGTCAAAATGAAGGATTTATGTAGTATAGAGTAATATCGTCAAACAACATAAATAAGCATATCAAATAACAAGAAGAACAAACGTTAAACCTGAGTTGTATATAGGTCACATCATAAATAAGTATATTAAATATCAAGAAGAACAAAGGTTAAATCCTCGCTCCATACAAATCACAACATCAATACGTATTTTCAATATCAAGAAGAATAGAGGTTAAACCCTAACTGCATATGGATATCAGTGTAAATTAAAGTAAATTAAATATTAAAAGAGAATAGAGGTCAATTCGTAGATGGGAACAACTCAAATTGCTAATAAAGTAAATAACTAAGTTACACTTAAACACGACAGTAGATCAAATCAACAACTTCAGCAAAAGGTATTTTACAAGATAAACCCTATCGTAGATTGAAATTACTTTAATACTTTTATAACTTAGCAGATCAATAAAAATTATAAAAGTTACAAACCCAAGCTCAAGGTTGCAAAACCTCAATATACAAATGTGGTACCAATTTTATTTTAAATCAAACAAATTCAAAAGTGACATGCATACCATACTAAACAATGTTTGAAAATACCATTAAAAACTTGTAGAGATATATCAGACGATTCAAGTTTAAGTAAAGATTAAATTTCTTTAAATAAATACAGTCTTCATTAAAATGTATCGAGCTATAGCTCTAACTTATGTATGGTCTTTTTCTTGCAAATTAAATTATTACAATGCAGCCAAGGTTAGATAGACCTGTCTTTTCCAAAGAAGAACCCTAAAATCTTCCATCGATTAGAGGGAAAGTCATCTTGACTTCCTTTCTGTCAT
>LPNX010355335.1:36585-48754 GCA_001517045.1 Pseudotsuga menziesii | reverse complement strand
TGACTATAAATAGATTGGATGGACTCCCGATTTAGACATGACTCCCGATTTAGACATATGACCAAATTTGGACAAGGGAGGATTAATAATCCTAACAATGGAACACACACAACCCACTTAAAACATAGGAAGTTATATATTCCTACATGGCCAACAATAATGACAAGAACCCAGCAAGATACCAAAGTTTGGTTCCATTAGAGGAAACCAACGAATCCCCATATATATTTCAATCATCAACGAACAAAAATGGTATTAGGAGGGCGTATTTATTACCAAACATTTTGGTAGATGGTGCAACACTAGTAGAACTGAAAATGAAGAACCTACAACAAAAGAAAATTGTTATATTTAATGGTTTTACAAAATCTAATAACAAAAAAAGGCAAATTTGAAGAAGATAGGAGTGGTTACTTGAATCGTGACCTTTGGCAAGCATAGACGCATATCTGGTAGGATTTCTTTCCATGATTGGAACAACCAAAAAGAAACCCAGCTTCCTTTAGTGCATGTTACCAGTTCAACTAGAAGTAGGGTGTGAAACCCAAAAGAAAAACCCTTCTCGCGGAGTTTCAATCTCTCAAGGGAGAAGCATAATAGACTTTGGAACAAGTCCTTTAGATTCGATGCCTTCAAGCCACTGAAAGAGTGAGTACGAAATTGTAGAATGGATTAATAACTCATGTCTTCGAACATGATTTTGTTGGCCTCAACGAAATGTGAAGATCCTTTCTCCTTTAATGTGATTCACACAGGTCACAGTTGGAAGAGAGTGAGTCCGTCAACATTAAATGAGCAAAAATGCATCCATTAATGTATTATAAAAAAGGATAAGGAGAACATGTTAAGGTTATGGTTGACTTGGAAATGTATGGGTAAGGATAGGAATAGTGATCACATAGTTTCATACCATGACAACTGATGGAAGTTAGGAGATGCGGGTCCAATCAGCAACCCAACAACCGATCCAATCATCTCACGAAGTGATCGATCTATTGTCTAACTCACTCGTGGATTTCAAATCCACGATAAATTCTGTTTGATAAACAAAATTTCGCAGCTATCCATAATGTTAACAAACTTGCTTGTTAAATCTGCGAAATGGCTTGAGGACCGTTCGATCAGTGTCCCCACCAAATCAATGGTGGACTCCAAAAACAATGAAGTGCATTTCATAAATATTTCGTGCATATCGGAATTTATTTGTACCGCACAACTTCTCCCATCGAAATCAATGTCTGTCGTCTATCTACTTAGATGATCGATCTTGGTAGTTGATTTCGATCCTAATTCCAGCGATCATGTATGATTTCACAGGCTTGTCCTAGGCATTCTTTCATCGAAGAAATCAATCTAAGTCGTAGATATGTCGATCTTAAATGTAGATATGTCAAAGATATGTACCGTTTAACACTTTGTAATCTTCACTGAATTGATCATGGAAAGGATCTATTCCCTCCAACAAAGCTCATCATAGGAAATTTCTCCTCTTCTACTTATATCAGATTCTGGAATGAAAACATAAACATACACACACATAAATTACAACAATACTCCTGGAGATTGAAACAAAGGCATAATCACTCAATTGACCTCCAGAATAACTCCATTCTTCATTCAATTTAACCAGAAGTATAATTACACACAACCTCTGCACTCTTACACTATCTGCAGCCATCTATGCATACACCTATCATATCCTATCTGTTACATTCAATTCTTCTTATAACATTCACTAAACTTGTTAGATACAAATAGCTTCGATTTGGACACCCAAGAAAATAAATCATATCAACAAAGATCTATCTTTGAAGAATTCCTCGCAGGGTTCAAGGAGAATAATGGGAAATTTCAACTTATTACAAAATAGAACTAATCCTATCTATCTAACAAGGAACCTTATCCATCTAGTAGTGATTACATAGCATGTTGACTTATCAACCCAATAAATTTGAGTTGGATGCTCCTGCATCATACTCCTGGGGAAGAAAAGAATTCTTCAATAAGTCTTCAAGTTGTACATTGTATTTGGAAATTTATTGATCTTTCATCCAAGTTGCATCTTCAGTAGGTTGATTCTTCCATTTGACTAAGTATTGAAAGAAGTTTTTTTCCCTAGTATTCCTTAGAATTATTTTGTCAAGGATGGTTTCAATATGATTTTGTTATTTCTATGGAAGTTGTCCTCACCAATCTATAGTTGAATCGTCTCAATATGAAGTTATACCATATGTTTGGATTCCTACATCTCTAAAAGGATACAAATTTGAAACATTAAAAATTGGTGAAATTTGAAGGTCTGAAGGAAGTTCAATCTCATAAGCATTTGCAGAAAACTTCCTTAAAACTTTACAAGGTCCAATTTTTTTAAGCTTCAATTTATTATAAGTTCCTTTAGGCAACCTTTCCTTTCTAACATAGGCCATCACTAAATATCCAACCTAGAATTTTACTTCTTTTCTCTTCAAGTCTGTCCTCTGTTGATATTTTCCTCCACTTTCCTATAATCTCTTCTTGATATTCTCCTGCAGCTACAGGTCCGCCTCAAATACAACATACCAGCATGCTCTGTGATGGTTTAACTTTTGACCGTTATAAATTCTTATAACTGAACGTAGCAGGTAGTCACCCAAGCATCTCAACATCCTATATAAGCATGTACATTATTGTAATATAGCATCTTTCTGATCATCAAAATAAGAACTTTCAGAAATAAAAGAGGGATTGCAGGAAAAAAAAAATCTTCTAGGAAATGGTGTGATTGTCTTAGTTCAGCATGGCATGATACATTAGAATGCAAAGCTCGGAAGACATTTTTGGAAAAATTGTCGACATCCAACTTGTTTGACAGAACCCTAGTAGAATCTGATCCAGATGCATTAACCCTTTTTCCTTTGACCTCAACCACTTCGACAGCCTCGACCATCATCGACAAGGAAGAACGTGAGAACCTATTACATTCACGGATATGGGTTCAGAAAAAATCCATTACATCTAATTGTGGATAATGGTAGCCAAAAGAACTTTGTTCATGAAGATATTGTGAAGAAAATAGGTCTTGTCACCACTCCACATCATCAGCTGTACAATATCAGTTGAATGAAGGATGGGAAGGAACTAAGGATCACACAACAATGTCAACTCTCCTACTTCACTAAGCCTTTTGAAGCTGAATTACTCTGTGACATGTAATCATTTCCGTAGCCCACACTCTATTCGGTAAACCCTACCTATGGGATCGACACGGTACAAATTAGTCACTACCTTAGAAGGTGATTGTCAAATCCCGGAGTGAATGGTATGTCATACAAGAGAGACAACCCACATCAATGGTTGCTATGACATCTTCCAAATAAACAAATAAGCTTATCAATCATGCTCAAAATTTCGCATTAATCATGATCAATCCTCAACATTCTAGGAAGACTGTAGCAATGAGTTGACTCATCGACCAACGTAGCTCCTAAAAACAACAACATATTGAAAACATTCTTGAAGAATACAAGAAACAATTTTAAGCACTAGATGGAGTGCCTCTGCACTGTCAGGTAAAACACTCCATTGAATTTTTTCCTGGTTCTTCATTACCTAATGCATCTGTTTACAGAAGATCCATTCTTTAAAATTAAGAGATTCACAAAAAAATAGAGGATTTCATCGACAAGGGTCATATCCGCCCCAACTCCTCTCCTTGTGGAATTCCAGTCATCTTAGTTCCAAGAAATACGAGACTTGGTGCATGTGCATCGACTATCGGGCTCTCAACAAAAGTTTAGTAAAGAACATATACCCTCTTCCATAGACTGATGAAGTCATTGACAATCTGAAAGGTTCTCAGTTCTTTACGAAACTCAAGTCAGGATACCACAAGATTCCAATCGAGTCCATTGATATATGGAAAACAACTTTCATTACTAAGGAAGGATTGTTTGAATGGTTAGTCATGCCTTTTGGCTTAACCAATGCACCTGCAACCTTCATGAGATATATGGATAACCTTCTACAACCTTTCATCGGTAAATGTGTCATTGTATATCTCGATGATATCTTGATTTTCAGTTGATCATGGGAAGAACATGTCAAACAACTTCGACACATTTTTGACACTCTCCAACAACATCGGCTATATCTGAACATGAACAAATGCTCATTTGCGATGACTAGCATCAAGTATTTTGGGGATGTAATTGACTCTGTAGGAATTCATGTTAACCCAGAAAAAGTACATATCCTCAAACACTGACCCATTCCTCAAAACATTCAAGAACTAAGAAGTTTTCTTTGTTTGGTGAATTTATATCAACAATTCATACTTGGATTCAGCCACATCACATGGCCTCTTCAAATGGACATCGACATAACAAAAATCTTTTGAACAAATAAAAAACAAGCTTTGTACTACACTAGTACTTATGTTTCCTGATTTGCATTGACCCTTTTATATTGAGACAGATGCATCAGACTATGCCCTCGATGATGTCATCACTCTGTCAGGTCAGCTAGTTGAGTTTCATTCTGATAATTTCAGCGACACAGTCAGATGGTACTTGACGTATGAAAAAGAACTATACGTCATTGTGAAAGTTCTCAAGTAATGGAGACACTACATTCTTGGAAAGGAAACGGTGGTCCTCACTAACCATAATCCTTTGCAATTTGCTCCGACTCAATAGAAACTATAGAAAACCCAACAACTCAAGTGGATTAATTACCTGCAACAATTTCAGTTGGTAATTAAGTATCAAAAAGGAAAATCCAATGCCATAGCCGATTGTCTTAGTAGACCACCCATTACTCTACTATCTACACTGATGAGTATGCATGGTTATGACACCACTACTTAGCCGCAATTGTATTCGGTGGAAATCAATTTTTCTACAATCTATCAACAGCTTCAGATCGACAATTTGTCAACTACAAAATACTTCCTAAAGGAAATCTTGCTATACAAGCTTGGACATATTTGTGTACTGAATGGTGAGCACCGACAAAAGATCATTTGGAACGCTCACTACAACAATACTGCGGGACATTTTGAAGTCACAAAACCCTTGTTATTCTCCAAAATTATTTCTACTGGCCTTAACTTAAATCTAACATCAACAAGTACATTTGATTGTGCGTGGTTTGTGTCACTGCTAAACCACCGAATTGATGACAAGGAATGTATGCACCCCTTCTAGTTCCTAGTCGGCCATGGGAATCTATTTCTATGGACTACTTGATGAGATATCCTACTTCTAAACATCAGCATGACATGATACTAGTAGTATTCGACAGATTTTCCAAGATGGCTATACTATACCATGTAAGAAGACTACGACACCACATCAGTTTGCTTAGCTCTTCTTTGAACATGTGTGGAAACATTATGGCCTCCCAACGACCATTATTTCCAACAGATATGATAGATTTGTCAGTACCTTTTGGCACACTCGCTAGAAATAGATCAACATGAGACATTCTTTGTCGACAACCTTCCATCCGTAGACAAACAGACATACAAAGGTTGTAAATCTCTTAGTCGTACAATTCCTTCGCATGTACAACCAGAAGCATCATCGAACATGGGATGACATCCTTCCATACGTACAATAGAAGTACAATCATTCTCAACAAAACTCTACGTGAAAGATTCCATTTGAGATCTTTTATGGATTTCAACCCTCAGTTCTTATCGACTTAATCAGTTCCTCAACACAGTCCAATGTTACCGACTTTGAAGGATGAGAAGTGGAGAAAGCATTGAATTTCAAAGAACAAATCTACAACATTTATAAGCAAGCACATGAAATGTTTCAATGAGCAAATGCAAAAGCTAAGGCCCGACACAATAAGCATCGTATTCATCATTCATTCCAAATTGGGGATGAGGTCTGGTTACATCTAAAGAAAGAGTGCTTCATTGGTCCATACATAAATATGAAACCTTTGTGATATGGTCCATATAGTATCCTTAAACATATTGGAGAAAATGGTTTTCAGCTCGACATTCCTACATGCCTTGGCCTACATCCATTTTTCAATGTAGATCTGCTTCGACCATATTATGCACCATTGTTGGAATAGAATGACTTGAACACAACAGAAACCGAAGACATCCATCCAGATGTTCAGGAACCTCTCGTTTGTGACACCATTGTGGTATGATGCATACACATTACAAGGAAAAACTCCATTTCCTTGTTTCAAGTGGCTAAATATGGACAGCTCCCCACACAAGGAAAAAGGTACTTTGCTAATGAAGTCACCGACAATTTTCTTCACCTAAATGAATACATAATGGAGACCATTATTTCTTAAGGAAGGAGGAATGATCCAACTAGAAGCTCACAGGTTTTCCTTTGACATATTTTCCTTGGAATCCGACAGTTTCACCTTCGACAGCTTCACCTTCACCCATAGGTTCACCTTCAACAGGTTTTCCTCAACATGTTCAACCAGAAAGTTCTCATTCGATAGGTTTTCCCTCGACAGGTCCTCCTCGAATACATCATACCAACTTGCTCTGCGATGGTTGAACTTTTTCCCATTATAAATTCTTGTAAATGAACGTAGCGGGTAGTCACCCAAGCATCTCACCATCCTACATAAGCATGTACATTAACATAATATAACATATTTTTGATCATCGTCTGATTCCTCCATCTTTCATGGAGCAAACGTAATAAATTGGTTCTAATTCTTACATATTGCCTATGTGTATATTTCTTGTTGACCTAGTGTGTTTCTTGCTTTGCTGACTCTTCTTATAAGCTTCCGCCATAACAGTGCCCAACTCATTTAGTCGATTATTGTCCCCAGCGTGCACCTGGACATGACCAGGATCAACTTCTCCTTTGTTTTTTTACCAAATCTCTAAGTTCATATACAGCTCTTGGATGCATCCCATAAACAATATGAAAAGGACTCATGCATATACTTTTGTTGGTTGAATCATTGTATGTGAACTCAGCCTGAGCAATATCCAAGTCAGACTGTTTTGGATGTTCATACATGAGACTTCTCAGTATGTTTCCTAAGATCCTATTTAACACTTAAGTCTGGCCATCAGTTTAAGGGTGATAAGAAGAACTAAAACTGAGATTAGTTCCCAATTTATTCCATAGAATTCTCCAGAAATGACCAACAAACTTTGTATCTCTGTCATACACAATACTCAAAGGGAGCCCATGTAATTTTACAATTTTTGAAAATAATAGATTAGCAATATTGGTTGCATCATTAATCTTCTTACATGCAATAAAATGATCCATTTTTTAAAATCTATCTACTACAACATAAATTGAATCATGACCTCTCTGATTTCTTGGTAAACCCAAAACAAAATCGATGCTTATAGAATCCCAAGGCCTGGATGGAATAGGAAAGGGTTGATATAATCCTGTTCTTTATAGAAATCAATCAATTTTTAAAATCCAAAAGTATTGACCTTAAATTCTTGCAATACCATATTTATCCTGCTTAAAGCATCAACAACTTTATTAGACTTACCACATGTATGTTTGATAACAAAGGTAAAGTTAAAATTTTACCCATTTAATATGTATCTGGTTTAACTTAGGCTGATTGTTTATGAATTGCAAAGGCTGATTGTCAGAATACAACACAAATTCCTTAGGAATCAAATAATGTCTCTACTTCTTAAGAGGCTGCACAACATCATATAATTATTTATCATATGAAGAGTATTTATGTTTTGCTTCATTCAATTTTTTACTGAAGTATGACACAAGCCTCTTCTCTTGACTTAAAACTGCTCCCACTGTTGTTCCACTAGAATCTATTTCTACTTGAAACACTTTGTCAAAACTAGGCAAAGCCAAAATAGGATTCTCATTTATTTTTTTCTTCAGCAACTCAAAATTTATATCAATTTCTTTTGTCCATTTGAAAGGTTGTTTACTTCCTCTGAAAGAATCTATCAAAGGTGCACAGATATGATTGAAATTATCAATGAACTTCCTATATAAACTAGCAAGTCCATGGAAACTCCTTACATCATAAGCATTCTTTGGAACTGGCCAATTTAAAATCGCTTGTACCTTCTCAAGATCCATCTTCAGTCCTTCTTTTGAAACTTACAATTCCCAAGTAAACTAACTCTTTCTTCATGAAACTACATTTCTTCAAATTTATCGGCAGCTTCTCTTTTTGCAAAGTCCTCAACACCAACTTAGGGTGTCTTAAATGTTCCTCTCTATTCTGACCGAAAATCAAAATGTCATCTAGATACACTATCAAAAACTTTCCCATAAATTCTTTCAAAACCTCATTCATCAATCTCATGAAGGTACTGGGTGCATTAGTAATCCCAAATGGCATCACTAACCATTCATACAAACCATCATTAGTTTTAAATTTTGTTTTCCATTCATCCCATTCCCTTATCTTAATCTAATGATATCCACTTTTCAAATCTATTTTGGAAAAATAGTTTGAACCACTTAAACAATCCATCATATCATCAACTCTGGGTAAAGGGAATCTTTACCTAATAGTGATCTTGTCGATTTCCCTGGATTTAGTGCACATCCTCCACCCACCATATTTATTTGGACTAAGTATAGTGGGTACTGCACAAGGACTCAAGCTTTCTTTTACCAATCCTTTCTCCAATAGCTCATGTACGTGTTGTTTGATTTCTTCATTTTCTTAAGGAGATAATATGTATGTTGGTTTATTAGGTAAACTTGCACCAGGTATTAAATCGGTGTGATGACTAATACTTCTTACATGGGGTAAAGCATTTGGAAACTCGTCCAAAATAATGTCAGCACACTCATCAAGAAATTTTTTAACTTCAACAGGAAAATCATCTAAATTTGTAGAAGTTAAAATTACCTTTGGCTTACCAATAAGGGAAAAATTTAGATCCTCCTCTTTTTTAACTTCTTGCAACAATTCTTTTCTAGACATCAACAAATGTTTGATCCTGAACCTTCATGAACTACTTCATCTTCCAAGGGTGATAAAGTATGTCTCTTCCCATCCTTCTCCAGAGAATAAGTATTGTTCCTCCCATCATGAACAACTTTCTTGTCATACTACCATGGCCTCCCTAAGAGTATATGGCACACATCTATAGGAATTATGTCATATAATATTTCATCTTTGTAAGTACCAATATGGAATTCCACATTATACTACGCATTTACCAAGAGTTGATGTCCTTTATGTAACTATTAGGGAGTGGGATGCTTCATTCTCTTCAATCCTAGCTTCTCTACCATCTCACTAGAAACCAAATTATATGTACTACCACTGTCAATAACCATTTTACAACACTTACCTTGTGACTTGCACCTTGTTCTGAACAAACTTTTCCTTTGAGCTGGTTCATGGACTTGCTTCTCTCATTTTACCAAAACTCTCTTCAACATAAGAGAGTATCCTTCCTCTATAGGGTTATTCATCTCTATTTCTTCTCTTGACTCTTCCTGAGCCTGTGCAACATTCACACTTCCCTGACTTGAAGACTGATTACCTGGACAATTCTAATACATATGTCCCATCTCTCCACAAGCATAACATTTTACCTCTATATGCCTGCCTATTCCTATGCGTCCTCTGAATCCTCCTCTCCGAGATGTTTGACTGCTAGAACCCTCAACTCCATCTTTTTGTTGATGTATATGTAACTTCAGAATGTATTATTATATGTATCTTATGTATTGTAACCTGATGTTTATTCCAAGATGTTTCTATTATGTATTTGAGTCATGTGATCATGCCCCGATGTTCCGATCGGGAGGATTAATAATGTAATCAAGTCATATCAAGTCATTAGGTAAGTCCCCATAGTTTCGGGGCACCTGAGTTATTATACACTAATTAAGGTGTAGGCTCGAGTAAGTAATTGTTAGTTGGGCCAACATGATTGAGTGCACTTCAAGTCAACGGAAGAATATAAATAGAGAGTGAGAGACTCTCTATTTATCACTTGTGAAATACATCACTTGTTCTCTCAAGTGTGGCGCACTTTTGGAGAAGGAAATTTCGGGCCTAGACAGAAGACAAAAGACTACTGCTGTTTTGGGAGATCTCTTACTGTTTTGGTGTTGATTCTGTCTTAGAGGAAGTTGCGGGGTTTTCTCCTTTATGGTTTCCCCGAGGAAAACTCTTTGTGTCTCTTGTCTCTTGTGATGTGCTTATGTTTTATTGCTGTGCTTGTTATTCTCTCAGTGAAAAGATCCTAAGATCATAATGCTAGCTTAATGTGATGAAAAACTAACATGGAATCAGAGCTAACCTGAGAAGAAGACATTATGCAGCTATAGGAACTAGGGCTTCCTATGTTGTGGATCTTCCTCCACATATTTTCAGCAAGAGTATGCTAAGATGACTCTCCATGGAAGGGTGCATCTTTCTGTTGATGCGAAATTCAATTTCAAGCATTTTCAGTTTTGATGTGGAAATTAGGTCTTTCTACAGAAGAGAAATTTTTGAGTGAGACCAGCATAGGATTTTTCTCCTCATTAAAACCTAATTTTAGAGACCTGGATCAAGAAATTTGGTTGGGTGAAACTCCGGGAAAGTAAAACCCTAGTTTGACACTGAGCTAGGAGAAACCCTAAATACTAAAACTGCTAAGTTTTGGTACAATCGCTACATTCTGAGATTGGAAAAGTATCAGAAGCTAAAAATTTTAGGGGCCGAATATAAAATCTCGATGAATCTTGTATCCAAAAATCAGACACAGATTCGCTGTACTCCAGGAGATATGATCTCTCCAAGTTAGGGTTCCAGCCTCTTCCAGAAATCATCCATAAACATGACATCTAGGGAGATCAGAAATATATTGAGCTACAGAGGTCCAAATGGAATTCCTAAAGATGTTCTAGAAATGGAATGGACTGTAATTTCGGTGATCTAAATATCAGACTCAGAAGATGAACCAGTGACACGTGGAATTCCGTACATATTCGTTGTTCTAAACAGTCCTGTAATAGGTCACCTTGGGAAAAGGATCATAAATCCCAAATGGTGAAACCATTTATTATGAAACCTATGGTGTTGGATCAGGGACATACGAGGTTACCCCATTATGAAATTTTAGACACATAGGAGAAGTAACTTCAGAGATATCATAGAAACAGTAACATGAATTTCTGCAGAAGAAATCAGAAAATTAGGGCTTCCTGTTCCGGGAGCTTCCCTCCACTGTTTTCAGAAAAGGAGTACATTGGACAGCTCCATTTGAAGAGATCTATATTTTTTTCCAATCAGATCTGAAAGATTCCAAGTTTTGAAAATTAGGGTTTCTGCGACAAACCCTAGATCAGCGAATTCTGGGACAAGGACGGACACCTCAAATCGATAAGATCTAATCCTTTGCTATTTCCATTTGAGGTTCTCATTTTAATATGATATATCACATCAGCTTGGTGACAAGCTTGCAGAAGTTGACAACTTCCAAGCCTGGAAGTATATGATCTCTCTGAAGAAAATGGATTGGACACCTACATGAGTATGGAGGTTCCAGTTTCAGAGGGAGACGAGGTTAGAAGCCTTTCACAAGAAGAACTTGGTCAAGGCTAAAGAAGACATCATGCTCATGCTACAGAGGATGATGAACCATCCAGAAAGAGATCCAGATATGAAAGTGAAGATTCTTCAAGCGAGGATGAATATGTTCTGATATCAGCTCTCACAGGTAACATTACTCATGGAAGTGATGATTGGCTTATAGACAGTGGGGCTTCCAAACATATGACGGGATTCAAGGCATCCTTTATAAGACTGTCAGAACATGAATCACCACACAAGGTGAAACTGGGAGATGACTACCAATATCCAATAAAAGGTAGTGGAGAATCTTCATACAAGCTAGACTCTGGTAAGTCTCTAACAATGAAAGAAGTATTGTTTGTTCCAGGACTCAAGAAGAACCTTCTCTCCATTTCAACATTGATGCAAAAGGAATGCGGGTTGCATTCATAGATGGTCAATTCATCATGTGACCAAAAGGAAAGACTATCGATGATGCGGTAGTGATTGGAGAACAATAAGGAGGCTTGTACAAATTGAAGGGATATCCAGAACAAGCCTTGATCCATGACACAGTAGAGCCAAATGAGATTTGGCATAGAAGGCTTACACATGTGCATTATAGAGCACTACCTATTGCAAGCAAAGCTGTTGAAGGTCTTCTAGAATTTCAAGTTAT
>LPNX010355335.1:6634-33119 GCA_001517045.1 Pseudotsuga menziesii | reverse complement strand
TTTATGTTGATCCAGATCGAGAGATGATCCAGATCCAGTGATGATGTTTTATGTTGATCCAGATCGAGAGATGATCCAGATCCAGTGATGATGTTTTATGATGATCCAAATCAAGAGATGATCCATATCTAGTGAAGATGACTTGAAGACAAAGATGACTTGAAGATGAAGATGACTTGAAGATGAAGATGACTTGAATACGAGATGATCCAGCTGATACAGAGAAGAAGACCAGTGCTGAAAATTGTGTCGAAAGAATACCTTCCTAGTTAAGAGGGAGTGTTGATGTATATGTAACTTCGGAATGTATTCTTCTATGTATCTTATGTATTGTAACCCGATGTTTATTCCGGGATGTTTCTATTATGTATTTGAGAAATGTGATCATGCCCCGATGTTCCGATCGGGAGGATTAATAATGTAATCAAGTCATATCAAGTCATTAGGTAAGTCCCCATAGTTTCGAGGCACTTGAGTTATTATACACTAATTAAGGTGTAGGCTCGAGTAAGTAATTGTTAGTTGGGCCGACATGATTGAGTGCACTTCAAGTCAACGGAAGAATATAAATAGAGAGTGAGAGACTCTCTATTTATCACTTGTGAAATACATCACTTGCTCTCTCAAGTGTGGCGCACTTTTGGAGAAGGAAATTTTGGGCCTAGACAGAAGACAGAAGACTACTGCTATTTTGGGAGATCTCTTACTGTTTTGGTGTTGATTCTATCTTAGAGGAAGTTGTGGGGTTTTCTCCTTTATGGTTTCCCCGAGGAAAACTCTTTGTGTCTCTTGTCTCTTGTGATGTGCTTATGTTTTATTGTTGTGCTTGTTATTCTCTCAGTGAAAAGATCCTAAGATCATAATGATAGCTTAATGTGATGAAAAACTAACACTTTTGAAGTCCTACCTCCACTAATAGGAGATCCTCTTCCTCTTACTACATTCTTTCCTCTATTTTTCTCGCTCTATTTTCTTAACAGTTTTTCTTCTACCTTTGAAGCTACTTGATATGCGTCTTCTACAGTTTTCAAATTTTATAAACTGAGTTCATCTTGTATATCATATATTAATACATTGATATATCTAGCTACCCTTTCTAAACCTCCCTATGTGTCTAGCTCTAATACTTGGTCTAAAAAAGATTATGTGTATTCTTTTACAATCATGGTCTTTTGTCTAAGGTTCTTTAATTGTCTAATAAGGTTCAATTGATAGTCCTTAGGCATAAACTAACTTTTAATCTTGCATAGAATCTTATCCCAAGAGTTTATTTTTGAATTACCTCTTCTTACTCGATGGATCAGGAGCTCATCCCACCAGATGGCTGCATGTCCCTTCATTGTGGTAGCTGCATATCTTACTTTCTTCTTGTCTTCAATTTCTTCAAAATCAAAATATTTATTCAGAGCCTTAATCCAATCCATGAGTTCTTCAACATTTAAGTTACCTTCATACAGAGGTACCTCCACTCTTGGTCTTCTAATGGCCTTCATCATCATCTTCAAAAATCTGACTTCTTCACGATCTTATTCTTCTTCATCAAGGTATTCTTCTTCTTCATCAATGTTATCTGAACTGTCCAAATGGTTCTTTCTTTCTATAGATTCTAGTCTTTCTTCTAGTCTTCTCATGTCTCTCTACATGTAAGTCTTTGCAGGTTGTCTTCCTCTACCATGTCCTACAGGAACCCCATTCTCTCATCCTCACCTTGGGGTCATCTTTACCCAAGCTCTGATACTAAACCGGATGCCATGTTGGAGATGTGGGTCCAATCAGCAACCCAAAAATCGATCTAATCAACTCACCAAGCGGCCGATATTTCGTCCAACTCACTTGCAGATTTCAAATCCATGATAAATTTCATTTCATAAACAAAATTTCGCAGCCAGCCAGAATGTTAACAAACTTGCTTGTTAAATCTGTGAAATGGCTTGTGGATTGTTCGCTCAGTGTCCCCACCAAATCAACGGTGGAATCCAGAAATAGTGAAGTGCATTTCATAAATATTTTGCGCACATTAGAGTTTCTTTGGACCGCGCAACTTCTCCTAGCGAAATCATTGTCCGTCGTCGATTGATTTTGGCCATTGATTTTGATCCTAATTCCAGCGATCACCTCCGATTTTGCATCCTTATCCTAGGTGTTCTTTCATCAGAAAAATTAATCTCATTCGTAGATCTGTCGATCTCAGCCGTAGATCTATTGAAGATATGTGTCATTTAATGCTTTGTAATCTTCACTGAATTGATCACTGAAAGGATGAAATGATCAATTCCCTCCTGTAAAGCTCTCATCATAGGAAATTTCGCCTCTTCTACTTATATCAAATTCCAGAATGCAAACATACACATACACATAGAGAAATTACAACAATACTACTGGAGATTGAGACAAAGGCATAATCACTCAAGTTGACTTGCAGAATAACTCTGTTCTACAATATTTAACTCTCTGCACCCTTATATGCATACACCTATCATATCCTATCTTTTACATTGAATTCTTATGATAAGATTCATCAAACCTGTCAGATACGAATAGCTTGGATCTAGACACCCAATAAAATAAATCCTATCAACAAAGATCTATCCTTGAAGAATTCCTCGTATGGTTCAAGGAGAATAATGACAAGCTGCCACTTATTACAAAATACAACTAATCCTATCTATCTAACAACGAACCCTATCCATATAGAAGTGATTACATCGCATGTTGACTCATCAACCCAAGAAATCTAAGTTAGATGCTCCTGCATCAATAATGCAAGTTTACTAAAGTCGGTTTTCCACCAAAAAAAACATACAACTTGAGATTTGTCCTTCTGGAGATGCATAATAGATATTTTTATAAGGTTAAGCACCTCATTTATGAAAGCTCGTTAGATAGTTTAGGATTGTAACCTTTAGACCAATTTAGAGATTTAAAGTCTCAAAACTCTTTTCACCCGTGGAATGACTCAAAAGCGTTTGGTCACTTCTTAACTCCTCCACTTAGTTTTTATACCACCTGCAATTCGAGTTATTAACTAAGTAAAAGCTTTAGTGTTTAAGAACATGGTAATAAGGAAATATAATATAAATGAAAGTACCTTGCTCTTAACCAAAAATCAAATAAGTTGTATTCCCTTCAATAGATAGCCTCACCTGGAAAAACAAAGGATAAATGGTGCTATCAATTAACTAAGTATACAATAATTCAACCAGAAAAAACTTGTCACCTTGTTGAGATTGAAAACTTTTTGGGTGAGTTAGTCATATTATATTTTTTATAAACATAGGATTTAAGACATTTGCTTGATGGTATGAAGCAAAAGTAAAAGATAACTTTTTTTCAGAGGTAATTTTACAAGATGATTTCAACAATGGTTTCTAGGGATGATTGCAATAGTTAAAGGATTCTCTTCGAACATGGTCAAGGCCATGGAAAGAAGGGTTCTTTCTTGGTATTTTATTTCAAAGTTTACGTATTTTCCTTTTAGTTATATTGTTTTACATTTTTTCCTTCTAGCAATGATGATAAAAAATATGTTTTTTCACAAATATATTGATCTTGTCTAGCTAAATCTCAAATTCCCAATCTTTCACATTCCTTAAAATATATCATTTTAGTGTACTTTCATCAATTTATTAAGAAAGCTCTTAATCTTTCACATTGTTTAAAATATATCATTTTATTGTATTATTTATTATAATCAATTTATTAAGATGGTCTTTTGGTGGGAGTGAAACTAAATATATTTAATCATTTAATGTTATAATTTTGTACTAATTATTGTTGTAACTGTTTGAACTTAGAGATACATAAAAGTTCATTTTTTTTTTGAATTCAAAATTCAGACGGATACTCAAAGTGCAAGTTTTTTTTATTCAGACCTCTTAGGTTTATTAAAGATTGTGCAAAATCTATTACACAAAAGAAAATCTTAACATATGATAGAATTTTAGTAAATTTCTTAAATTTATGAAAGAAAGTGGTTTTTATAAGAGATTAGCTTACTTTATATATGCACCCGACAGTGCATTTAATTTAACTCGTTATTGGATGCTCTAAACCATGAAATAGATTTTGTCCAATTAGTTTTTAAAAAACAATAATATTAAATGTACTAGTTAAGTGTTATCTTTATGTGAGTTTGAATGAATTCCTATCCAATGTCATTGTTCAATATGTTGTCCTTTTAGAAATTTTCAAATAGGAATTTATCGCTGCTTTCAACTACATTATATCATGTTTTTGGCAGGTGAAAGGTAAGAATTCAAGGTTTGAATGTATATGTAAAAGTTGAAATCATGCAATCCAAAGAAAGAGAGGACCCTTAAATACATCCATTTATGAAAAAACACCAACACGAATAACTCCATGGGTATGTGAGCAAAGTCGCAAGTATTTATCGGCATGGTTTTTTTTTTTAAGTTTTGTTTTTAATTTTACTTTTTTTTCAAGTGTTTACATGTTACTCAACTACATATGTGCATGGTATCTAGCTATTTAATATTTTCCACTTCCATTTCGTTCTTTCAACCGCCATTAAAGTGTAATTGTCTTTTATCGAAGACTTCTACGATTGGTTTTAGTGGGTATAGGATTTCATAGGTGTATCTCAGTCATGTTTAAATGATCAATATTTTGGATTAGACTACTGTGATTTATCATTAAATTTAAATGATCAACATTTTGGATTAGACTACTGTGATTTATCATTAAATTTATAAGTATTACAACTCAAAATCAAACTGTTCTTGTTTCTTACCTGGGACTTTTATTCATTTCCATGGAGTTGGAAGACATCTATTTACTGAAATTTAGAAATATTTTAGTTCCAAATCAAAGTGTTATTGTTTCTTACCTAATACTTCTACTCATTTCCATGGAGCTAGAGGACATCCATTGAGTGAACTATAGCTTAGCGGTGAGGAGGTTCCTCTCCATAAAATATTTCGAAGTAGGAAAAGGTAGTTGACGTGCTTTACTTATATGTTGATGGTAGAAAATATTGGGAATCATAATAATAGGATAAATAATGCTCACAAACTTAAGGGATACATGGATACAAACTTAGTAGTGTAACATCCCCAAGAAACAACATTATATTACTTATCATTTATTATTTAAATCAAATAAAATTAGCTAGATCTGAAATCTGCAAGATGGTCCCTTGTAGGACAGATGTAATAAATAATTTGGATTTAAATAAATCGGTGAATAAGGGAGGACAATTATGTTAAATGAGGAAAATGTGCATCCAAGAGTGGAGGACAAGAAAGGGTTAACCTCATGTATGTCAAAACAAGTGTGAAGAGTGCATTAATGATACTAGACACACCCTAAAAATCTGGGATATTGATACTTGTGAAAATTCCAACAAGAATTGGTTGCTTGTGAAAGAACTATGCAAAGTAAATATAAGAAGGAGGCATATGCGGGAGGGATAACGATGCTTAGTATGCTTGAGAAGAAGAATAATTATGTGAGCACTCTAGTGTTAGGCAATATTTTCTCACTGAACGATAGAGTTTGTGATTGAGGTTGTTTGTTCCCACTCTTGGCATGCACGATTTGGCTCGGGGGTGATTAAGAGCAGAGAAAAAGCTACTCTTAGTATACGGCTGGGTGGAACATGGTTGTTCATACCCTATTTAGTACTGGATTATTTTCTAGGTTCCACTAAAGTATTATATTTCATAGCTTGTTTTCATCTTCTATAGTATGTGAATAGACCATATTATCTATGTTAGTTCTAGTTAAATACAATGTTACAATTAGATCATGCAATTTGGTTAAATTTGTTGTAGATTGAGTCACAATAGAAGGCTACGATAGAAATACCTATGGATGTGTTACGTGAAATAAGCTCATCTATTATGATCATAATCGAACTACACATTATAGTTGGTTATGGTACTGATAAAGTAGTATATTTCTATTATTAATATTCTAAAAAGGGCATTGATCTTGACTCTTTTGTATCACGATAGAACTAGAAAAGTATATGTAGAAGTTAAATTCCTCTTTGACAGATTACCCTAGGTAGATAGACAAATGGTTGTTTAGATAACACCAGTGAAACAATTTAACTCGATACTATTAAAAGAAAAAACTTAAAGAGGATAGGATAAGTAATGTAGCGCAACATCTCCTTTTAACTAAGTATGGCCATCGATCACCAGATATAAGGAAATGAGTCAGATCGACATCTTTCCTAGAGTAGATCTACGAACTTCAGGAATTGTAAACTCAATATATGCATAAAAATAACTACACTTTTAGGTAATGAAATACACAAATCAAGAAGGGTTTGGGGCATATAATAAATTCGTTGTTCAATAGAGGAGATTATATTTCATTTATCCAACAAAAGATTGTTAAAATAATCATTATACATAAAATTTACTCAAATCCCTTTCCTAAGCCTATGAATCCCACAGTGAAAACAATAATGCAAACTCTTATCATCAAATATAAATCTACCATAGCCCATGTCGCCAAAATGTAGGAGTTATGTAATATCGAGTAAGTCTGGCTAAATAACATAAATAAAGTAATTTAAATATCAAGAAGAACAACATGGTTTAACTAAGGTAAACCCTAGAAGAAAAAGTAGAAACCCTAGTTGCATACAGATCGAAGTATTATTATTAAAAGTGAATAGATAAATCTTGAAAAAACCCGATCATAACCCTAACTTCAACGAAAAAGAAACCTTTTACTGGGAAAAATCCTACCGTCTAGCTCGAAGGGCGTTAAAATTTACCAGCATGGTAGATCAAATAATTCGAAGTAATTTCAGATCAAGTTCCTGGATAAAACCTTAATTTACATTTACAGTACCAAACCTTGTTTAATAAGATTTTTAACTATTGTTAAAAATGAACAAATCTAAAGTATTAAACATCGTGTAAGAATAGCATTTAACTTGTGTTAAATAAATGACTTATGAAGAAATATATCAGGGAAATCCATCCTAATTAAATAGATCAAAGTACTTGAAACATCATTGTACATTAAATTAACTACGATCCATATCTCTCATTCAAAATTATAGTATGGTCCTACATCTTGAAGAGTTTAATTACATTTATAAATCCTTTCAGGATTTGATAAACCTTGCTAGTAGTAAAACTAATAGAGCTTTACAGTTAAGGAGAACCCTAAACTACCCACCATCTATTGGATAAGTAAGCATGAATTTCCTCCTGACAAGGAACACAAAGTCCATTTAAAGTACTCTCAAGTTATTGGTATAGAATTCCAACCAAGAAAAACAAAAATGATAAAACTTATGTTCTACACAACCCTTCCACATTCCTTAGAGTTGTAGGGTAAACAACCAACAAATCCTCATGAATTTCACTAATCAATGAAGGAATATGGTTCCAAACTATTGTATTCCTTACGAGGACATTTGGGTAGACACATAAGTTTGAAAGAACTAGAATTTTGAGACATGCGACCAAATAATGTGTTAGATTCACTATAGTCTGAGTATTAATAATAAAAATAATTTAAAATTAAAATTACAGTGAAGTTTACCCGAGTCGTGATCGGGGAAAATTTTAGGGGAAAAATTTAGCCCATGGGAGAAATTAGAGGGGTCACCAAAAAGTAGAGGGCGATTTTTCAACATAACAAAGGTTTTTTTAATTTTAATATATTAGCCCATTTTTTATAAAACCCCTAACTATATTAAATATATTAGCTAATACTGTCAACAATACAAAACTAAATATCGTCATTTAAATGACACCCGAAATCGTGCGCTCGCCCAGATTTTCGGGTAATCAAGAAAAGCCACTCCTGGTTCCCTCTGATTTTTGGTGATGGAGGAAATAGACTGTTGGTTCGCACCTGATTTTCTATGATCGAGAAAAAAAATGCTAGTTTGCCATTGATTTTCGGTGATGGAGAAAAAAACTGCTGGTTCGCAATCAATTTATGGATCTTAGGAGCATTTTTTCGAAATATCGGTTGATTTTTTAAAATTCCGCTTAACGTAGTGATTTTTACCTTCAATCACTACGAATTTGACCGTTTCAGCCAAAAATTTGGGGGAAAATCCCTATATAATGCCATAGCCCACAGGAATCTGAAGATCAATTCAATGTAGGTCTAGACTCTGTGAATTTGCTTCAAGATTCCAATTTGGACTTTGCACAGCGCATTACAGAGGTTAGTAATAGTGAATTGTTATGTATCTCAGATTCTTTCCCCGGTCCTTTTCCCTTCAATTTGGTAAATTTTAGTTTAATTTTGAGCATTTTTTCATGGATTTTGTTGATGTTATTTTAATTATATTAGAGTTACTCCTTATATTCCTTAGTGTATCTTATGATAGATAGTGCATCGATTTCTTGCAAGGCTCAGACTCTCTATAGGGGCACAACCTGGTAGTATGGTTGTTCCATTAAGGCTCGACCTTTCCCTTATTATATAAAAAAGGGGGGTTAGTGAGTCTCTGACATCCTTAGAAGACCCCTACTATTATTAATTCTAGGTGGGTTTAGGAATTTATCTATTATATCATATGGCGCATGGGTATCCTCTCTTGGTGGTTATGTAGGAATGATAAGGGACATCTCTTCCCATAGGGTACACATCTATTTTGGTAAGTTTGGATCACAATCTGATGGGCTATGATCGACTGGAAATAAGTAATTTTGGCACAAGAGGTTTCTAGATGCACCAACTAGAGCTCCATGCTGCATTGACTAGAGGTTATTGTTGCACCTTCTAGTTCATATTGAATATTGTATCAACTATTAATAGGTTGTTTCCTATGCTGAGGCTATTGGAATGTCTCATGTATGTACATGACCTATTAAAATATTAATGATTGTGCTTCTGACTAGTGCTACTTTTCAAGGCTGCTATAATTGCTAGATTCCTTAGGACAATGCTATTTCTGAGTTAGGACACACATTACTTCCTTCAGCGTGTCCAGATTCTCAAGAAAGGAACATTCACCCACCTTCTAAAGTGTGCATAAATCTGATTCCTTGTGGAAGGGTATAAAAGATTCACTCCTTCAACCATCTTGTACTGGTATTAGACATCAAAATCTTGTACAAATCTTAAGCAAATGATATGCAGTTGTACATGTTCATCTAGAATGAAACAATTCTTAGTAGATATTTTTCAAGGAATTGATTTTATGTTCTTAAGCAATTGCCTCAAATGACGTTGTTTAAAGACATGTTCAAGTACATGGTTTGGTTGTATTTTATGTTTTAATAAAATCAGTGACATGCAGAAGTCTTTTGGTTGCCTAAATCTAGCCTTGAGGGCTTGACCAGACGTTCTGAATCTTATTATCACTATTTTCTTTTATAAACACATGATATTTTTATCTCAAAATAACTTCATCTAGTATTAAATTCTACAATGCTTAGTGATGCATATTTATTTTCCCTTGGTTAAATAGCCAACAATACAATGTTGAGAGTGGTGTAGAGTTTTTAAGCCAACATGATCACTTTTTTCTTACTGCCATTATCCATTGTCAATTGCAATGGTATTTATTGACCCACATATGCGAATAAAAATTTTTATTCTTTCCTCCTTGAGCTCAATTGGATTTGCTAATGCAATTGGGATAGAAAAATAGGTCACTTTTCAAATAGATCCAACTTTCTACTTACCTTAATACTGCATTTTCATGGATGTAGACTATGCCTATGGAAAAAGTGTCTTCCCTCCACAACACAATTGATTTGGGTGAGTGGTTTATTTCTATAATTTGCACCACTTCCAATTTTATTTCTTCTACTTCTAGTCAAACCATCGACCTTTACCTTGAGCTTTCTACACATTATCTTACAATGTTGGTGCTGAAAATTCCAACTGATTATTTACTAGAACCTTTGGTCTTGGAATATTTATTGCATTGAGATATAAGTTGATCCTTGGCATGCTACTTTGCCTTGAATTTTCCCTCAATCTTGTTTGCAAATGATACACATCGCCTAGGCAATTAGTATTTAAGAATTATAAGTTTTGCTAGATATAGGATGCAAGAACACTTTGAGGTTCTTATCATGTTTTGAGTTCTGGATGCTTAAACATGTCATGAGATTATGGAAACTTATCAATATATTCCAACACAAGTTGCCACTTGATATATTTATCTTTATAATAATTCAAAGGATAAAATGGTTTCCATAAGGCCTTAGAAAACCTACTCTAAGTATCAATGGGATGATATTTGTTGATATAGTGCCTACTATATGATTCCCCCACTAGAACAATGCTATAGGTATAATATCTCGAGTAAAAAAGGCATTTTTCTTCACATTTGTGAAAAAAATATCATCAAAATAGGCTTTGATCTTCTCAAACAGCTTCCCTAAGGATTTTTTGTTGATCTTACCCTCAAATTGTGAAATATCTAGGTTGACTTGGATTTTGAAGTGGGAATCACATAATCCACTTTTGTACATTAATGGAGGTGAAGGAGACATGAAAACATATCATTAGTTTCACTAACTAATCATATATCTCATCTATCTAGCATTGCAAAGCTTCATCAACCATGGACTTGATAGATGCTCAGGGAATTGCTATAGCACTAGAACTATTGTTAATTGGTGTTTGTTACTGGAAACAATGTTGAAATAGATAAAGAAGGTGTAAGGTTAATCATGTGCTTTTGATAACCTAACATTCTCTGAATCTGCATTTAACACAATGTGGATGTTTCTACCACAATTCAGTTACCTACTACAACTATCTAAATGGAGCAGAGCTCTATTGATTTAAATTTACTCATGACTTCAACAATGTGAACAGTTACTTTGAAACCACTTAACAAATATGGTAAGAGCATGATTATTTTATTCTAATACCATTGATCTATATCCTAGGAGTAAATATAGGTAAGAAACAAAAATTAGAGAAAATCTAAGGTTACAGAGGAAGTTTGTCGACACTAGATGTACTAGTTCCCTAAAAATATAAGTTGGATTAATTGAAATAACCAAACAACATAGAATAGAGGTGTGTGAATGGATCATCAAACAAGAAAATGCTTGGATACAACTACTTTGAATATTGAAAACAAAGGGTATAAAAAATATTTAAGAAGATATGTGAAAAGAATATGAATAACCTATACAAGAAACTTTAAAATTCAAAATGCCACTCATTTTCTTTTGGAAAAGAGTCTAATTCCTATTTATAGAATTTCTAAAAGAATCTAGAAGTACATACATACATTTAAATAATTTTGTGCAGATATTTTAGGCAATGATATAAATGACACTCTGTACATACATACATTACATACAATCCTCCATCCACAATCACCCAATTACCTATGATTGGAATCTTATATGATTTAAATTTTTCATGATAGTGGAGTATAGTGCTTACTCCACTAGGTCTCTAAAAAGGAACACACAAAAACAGTTGACAATATGCTTCTGACATAACTCTGAGTGGTTCCTTCTTTCTGCAAGACCATCATATATTTTTACTAGATTGTGCAGTATTGTTTCTGAAATATTAATAGCATTCTATACATAAATACGTAATATCTGGCCCTCCATCTGCAATCACCCAACCTGTGATTGGTATCTAGGGTTTCAATTTTCCATGATATTACCTATGTAGGGGATTACACCACTGAGATGGATGCTCAGTGCGAGCATCTCTAAGTTGTAGTTCAGGCTCTTAATTTAGTGACACTTGATTTTCTTTTTTATCATTCCTCCATTTGCTTCAACTCCTTAGTTGTAGCAAGTTTTGTCTGTAAATCTGTGTTACCTTTTTTCTCTAATTGTAGGAGTTGAGCCATAATATCCTATTAAATTGTTGTTTTCCATTTTAAACAACCCTTCTAGCATTTCCTTTTCATTTTGATGATCCTTGAGATCCTATAGATTGTTGTTTTCATTTTGAAACAACCCTTCTAGATCTTCCTTTGCAGATTTTATGATATTAGGATGCCTTTTGGTTTGTTGATTTCTTCATTTAACTAACACATGCAAGAGTTTATTTTTCTAATGAGAAATTTTCACCCTCCCCATGACTGTTACATATAAGTATAAGATGTTTGTATCATATAGGTTACAAAATTAAATAAGAATTCGATATTTTGGCTGAAGAAGTTGTATCGATCTATTGGAGGTCCTTCCTGAGTTCAATAGGAATCCAATAGTTTGGCTGAATATGGATTAATGCATTGGAGGTCTTGCTTGAGTAGTCTGCAATGGCACAAAATATTGATCCAAACTATTTGTTGGAAGCCAGATGTTGGCTTGAAGCTCCTGCTTGAGTAGTTTGCACTGGCACCAAAGATTAATGCAAACTATTTGCTGGAAGCCATATGATGTTGATATAGGGTGAGTATTTTTTCTCAAAAATTATATCATATTGGTTACAAATTTCAATAAGAATTAGATATTTTGGGTGACAAAGTTGAATTAATATATTGGAGGCCCTTCCTGAGGTCAATAGGAATCCAATATTTTGGCTGAAGATGCATTAATACATTAGAGGTCTTGTCTGAGTAGTTTGCAGTGGCACCAAGGATTGATGCAAACTATTTTATGGAAAATCCATATGTTGATATAGGGTAAGTAAGTTTACTCAAATTTTAAACATAATAACACCTTCATATTAAATGGTACAGAAACTAGAAACCATTTATGTTTGAATGTACAATACTGTGACTAGTCTTTTTATGAATTCAAGACTTCCAGGTCCAACTGTTTTATCTAGAATATGTTGGTGCTTACTCCCAAAGCGTCATCCTTTTAGATAAACCTATCGTCATTATCCAAATCTAGCCATTCTTTCCCTTTATAAGGTTAGTTATAAAGTTTCTTCTTTGTTGGCCTTTTCCTTTACTCAAAATATGATTTAATAAATTATCATAAACTTAAGTACCATCGTTTGGTAGCTACTGTAACTAAAATTTTATATTAAGTGTGTTTCCATCACCCTGGTTCTATTGGTTAATCCTCTGCTTATTGGTTTTCATGGAGGTCCTTTTTCTCCATTCATGAAATTTAGTACAACATGATGTTACATAAGAGTTTATCTGCAAAGTGCATTTAGGCATGGGATTTATGAGACTTCTGTCAAAATTGTCTGAAAGGAATAGGGACTGTTGATTGAATATGAACATTTTACCAACAAAATTGACTATCAACAATGCTTTTTGGATTACTGTTGACTAAAAACAAAGGATATGCATGCACTCCACCTACTTGGTGCCATGCACTCCACCTTTTTCACCCTCATCCATGACAGTCCCATATTTGACCAGAGACAATCATGTCATGTTCGGTGGAATTCTATTACTCTAGTATCTCTATTTTTTTTTTCACTGATGTTCTTTGGAATCCTATTACTCTCATTATCTTTTTCCAATGGCAAATTTCTTTAGACTTAACAATAGTCCATGAACATGCCAAGGTGGAATAGGAAACATCAACAAGGGTTAGAGAAAACAAATTTCAATCCAGTGATCAATATTATCCTTTAAGGTAGTAATGTAGAGGTGGTTGTGGTAAAGTGTTGCATGGAGATTGGGTAGTGAATGAGGTTCTCACTGCTTCTTCAGTTAGTAAGCTCCAGCACTACGTGCAAGTTATGATTGTTTCACTTACAGAACTAGTGTAGGCATATGCAAAGTTGTTAACTACTAATGTTATGTGATGCTTGATCACTTCATGGATTTTGGAATTATTGAAACGCTAGAAGTGTTATTTTTCAACTACCACAAAGGAGTGTGCTTACGGTCGAATCCATAAGGGTTCTCAAAATTATTAATGACCTGTTAAAGTATTAATGACCATGATTCTGATTAGTGCTACTTTTCAAGGCTGCTATAATTCTCTGATTCCTTAGGACAACCCTATTTATGAGTTATGATACACATTACTTCCTTCAGTGTGTCCATATTCTCAAGGTAGGAACATCATGCTCATTAATTTTATCATCAAGTCAAGACACTTGAAGATGAAACAGTCATAAGGAAAACCATTTTGATGGAAATATGAATGCATATTTTTCTTCAACATGATTATGTACAGAATACCAACATATATGTTTGATTAGGAATACTATAAACCTTCAATTTCACCAATAAAAAAGCTACGTAGGTGAATTTCACATTACTGCTAGTGCCTAGAGCTGCTCTTTTGACCTTGATAACCGCCCAGAACTCCCTTGGACAGTCCATCAATTTTTCCCATATGCATTACTGGACACCCATTTATTAGGATTATTAATCCTCCCTTGTCCAATTTGGTCATATTTCTAAATCATGAGTCATGTTTGAATCACGAGTCCATCAAGTCTATTTTTAGTCACTAGCACCATTGGGTCCACTTGGCCTAATTGGGGCACATGTTTTAGTTACTAAAGTGTGGGGAACACCAATTGAGGCCTACTTCCATTGATTTCACTTGCATGCATAAGTTTATGAGCCTCCTATACCAATCCCTACAATTTAGGATCCACTGGGAGTGCCGAAACTAGCCAAGGTCAGTTGAGTTGAGTTGGTGACTAGTCGATCTAAGTTAGGAGTCAGTTACATTCAGTTATAGTCCTCTATATTCAATTAGTGCTAGGTTTACATGGATGCATGCAAGAGGGGTGCATTTCTCACCTACCATAGTCAGTTATCCTTATTCAACATTGAATGTAACACTTGATTTATGTTTTAGAACTCCTATGAATTGTGATTATGGTTTAGACAAGGTCAGTTAACCATTGAGTCCTCCAATAATGATTTAGATAGGGTCTTAGTTACCTACAGTCAAGTAGAGTGTAATCAATTCGAATTTCCTCATGTGGATTCGAATTTCTTGTGGTTATTTATCCATTGTACTTCATTATAATTATTATCTAATTACTTTTGATTAATGAAAGCATTCACAGTTGCAAGCCATTTTTGCACTGTTTCATTCTTCAATTGCTGAGTAAATTGTGTGATCTATTTTGTGAGTTGTGTGTTTGTATACAGATCTATGTGCTCAATTTATATGATATCAGAGCCTCAGTGGACAAGGAACCTATCCTCCTCATATATACAGCTGGATCATTTTTTTTAGCAAAATTGCTCCTTCCAATACTGCACTAGAAGCGGAGAATTTACCAATTAATATCCCAAGATAGGAAATTGTTGATAAAGCTTGCTTGATCAACTACACTGGGTGTGAAGGAAATTCCTAAAGTGGAAACTATCGACCTTACTTTGTATGTTTTATTGTATGATAGGTTATTAGCTTTTCTCACAGCATTCGCTACAAGAATCCCTTTCTTCTCACTACATTCTCTACAACAGCTCAGTCCTCCTTAGTGCATTTAAAATGTCTCATATGGTAGAACCTCTCACTCCCTTCAACTATCACCAGTGGAAGGAAGACATGGAGGTACTGCTCCACACCAAGAAGCTCCTCAGACTCACAGAATAAATAGATGCAGTGCCAATTTTAAATCATGACAAAGAAAAGTACTGGAATAGGCTTGACGAAGCTCATGGATACTTATTCTCCTCAGTTTCTCGAGATCTTCGATTCCACATCCAAGGATTGAAGACTCCCAAGGAGATTTTGGACAAGATTTCCTCCTTATTTGATAAACGGGATGAGATGAGGGTCCATCAGCTATAAAATGATCTGATCACTCTTAATCCATCCAACTTCGAATAACTGAATGAATTCTTCACAAAGTTCAAGAACCTGATATATCAGTTAAAGCAATGCAAAGTGGAGAAGAATGAAGATCAACTCATCCTTGCCATTCTCACAAAGCTCAGTACAGACTACTCAGTCTTTGTATCAACCTTCCAAACAATAAGGATCACTACTCCAAATTGGAAGATGCCCACTCTTGATGCCTTCATCTAGTCTCTCACTTCCGAGAATGATAAATTGATCCAAATGGGGATCATTCGATCTCTCAAAGATCAAGCTCTGGTTGCAAGAGGAGATAAGGTAGCGAATGACAAAGGGAAGCAAAGAGATGAGTCTCTTGTGAAGAAAGAGTAGTCAAAGGAGCCTTCTAGTTCGAAGAGAAGCAAGAAGAATGGAAAAGGCAAGGTCCTCTTCTCTTACTGTGGGAGGGGCTTTCATTCAGAAAGATCTTGTATGAGAAGACAACTTGATGAAATGGCTCTTCTTTTGAAGAAACATAACATTTATGCACCTGCTAGTGCAAGGAAGGATGACTCCGAAGAAGAAGATGAATAATTCCAAAGGAAAGGACATGCACTGAAGGCTTGTTGCTCATCATCACCCCTTTTTTTCTTCATTGATTCTGGAGATTCCAACCATTTGGCTGCATCTAGAGAATCATTCTCTTCTTTTTAGTTATTTTATGGTCCTAGTATTCATATGGAAATAATAGTAAAGTAAAAACAAAAGGGAAGGTCTCTATCAAGATTGAACATGGAAGGTTCAAAGCTGTGCTATGTGTTCCCTCCCTAGCTTCAAACCTGTTATCTGTCTATCAGATGACCCGTACTAGATCTCCAAAGTGAGTGACCTTTGGTCATGACTCAGTGGAGATCACATATATTTCTACTGGGAACATCATAGAAAATGGTGTTGAAAATCATGCCTCAAAATCATATGAGTTAGCACATTTCATGCCTCCTTCAGAAACAATGCACTCTCAGCATCCACTTGCAAGGGAAGGTAAAATCATTGCATCTACTTCTTTTGCAGCTTCTACTAGTATTGTAGATCCATCTTTATTAGTTTATGAGATTGATATTTAGGGTGATTTAGATCTAGATTCAGTCCCTACTTCCAAACTGGAATCTAGGAAGATGACTGGAAACCCACCTAACACTCGGAAAGGAAAGACCCTTGCACTATGCCATGCAATCTTACCTCCTTCAGAGAGATGCAATAGACTCCCTGTAAGATGCTACACGGAAAGGGCTCAGTCTCACTACATTCAGAAGAATATATGTGATCATGCATCTCTTCATCCAGCAAGAGACAAAGGTTACATTCCTCCTTCCTTCCATCATCAATTTTGGAGAAGAAGGAGAAGTATACATGCCAGGCCCCAGAATACCTATGCATAGCCCACCATGCATCCTGCTTTGCTACCTCATTGAAATGAACATTTCAGCAACATATTTTCTATTTTTTCAAACTTGAGACCTGATTCTACCTTCTTAGATAGAGGGGGGTATTTTTTCCCATGTGGTTTTTTCCCCAACTCCTTGTATTAAGCAATTACTTTATTTTACTTGATGTAATGGGTGACCTATGGTCTTAATTACCAGGGCCCACAGATTGTCCAAGTTAGAATTCATGGAGGGTATTAGGATTATTAATCCTCCCTTATCCAATTTGTTCATATGTCTAAATCAGGAGTCATGTCTAAATCGAGAGTCCATCCAGTCTATTTTTAGTCACTAGCACAATTGGGGCACATGTTTCAATTACTAAAGCATGGGGAACACTAATTGAGGCCTACTGCCACTAATTACACTTGCATGCATCATTTTAGGAGCCTCCGAGACCAATACCTACAATTTAGGAGCCATTGGGAGTGCCGAAACCAACCAAGGTGAGTTGAGTTGAGTTGGTGACTAGTCAAGCTAAGTTAGGAGTCAGTTACATTCAGTTCTATTCCTCTACATTCAGTTAGTGCTAGGTTTGCATGGCTGCATGCAGGAGGGGCACATTTCTCACCTACCATAGTCAGTTATCCTTAGTAAACACTGAATGTAACACTTGAGTTGTGTTTTAGAACTCTGATGAACTACGGTTATGGTTTAGACAAGGTCAGTTAACCATTGAGTCCTCCGATAATGATTTAGACAAGGTCTTAGTTACCTTTAGTCAAGTAAAGTGTAATCAATTCAAATTTCCTCATGTGGATTTGAATTGCTTGTGGATATTTAGCCATTGTACTTCATTTTAATTATTATCTAATTACTTTTGATTAATGAAAGCATTCACAGTTGCAAGCCATTTTTGCATTGTTTCATTCTTCAATTGCTGAGAAATTGTGTGATCTATTTTGTGAGTTGTGTGTTTGTCTACATATCTATGTGCTCAATTTATACCATATGAAATGGGGGGTAATAGAATCCATTAGTCCTGACTCCTCCTTAGCATTGTACTCCAGTTGGTCCTATTCTGATCATCCCCCTTCCTATTGGAATCTTTTGCAAACCAATGTTATTCGAAACATAGATATCAACCTTTTTTGTTGCTTGAGATATGATCTTAGCTCCAAGATGGATATAAATTGGGAACAATGAATCCAATGGTATGTTGGGGTAAGGGTTAGGATTCAATGCAAATTTTGGGCTTGCAGAAGCTCCCATAAACAACTCTTTCAACTTCAAATCATATGGAATGAAGGTTTCATTTGTAGTACTTAGCTGGATATCTCCAATGCTTGTGTAAGATGGAAATTTAAGAGGTACTCTTCCAAGACGTTGCTTTATTTTCTTAGATAATTTGTTCCATTGTTTTAGAATTTTTCTCCAAACTAAGTGGCACTCTACTACAGAAACTTGATGATCAGTGGATACCCAATCCAACCACAATCTATAATAATGCCCAATTGTAGGATATAGAGACACACCAAGAGAACAAGAAAATAATGGAAGCAATTCCTCTTCATAGAAGTTGTCTAGGATTTCTAATGTATGATTAAAGAGGCCATTTTCATCATGAACTAGACATTGTTTTGAATCCTGCCATTTACCATTGAGTTCGTCATGCATCGGAATTCTAATTTTAATAGAGTTAGTGTCGACAGGTTTCCATTAAAAGCGATGAAGATATTCATTAATTTTGGTTATGTCTTGCATATCCATGTGCACTTGGATGTGTTTGGAGATAACATCACATCCCTTCCCAAACTCAACAGTCACTCCCAATTGTTGGAGGGCCCTCTTGAAGTTGTCAATGGGTTTGCTGTAGAATAGAATAACAATGACGGGAAGGTCATTTAACTGAAAACCAACAGATTGCCAATCAGAATTGAATAAAAAATACATGGTAGGAGATTGGTACCCCATATGTATTTTTATCCATTGTCCTTTAGGTATGCTTCTTTTGAATACTTTAGGGAATGTCTTAATACATTTTATCGTCAAATACTCTATCCACTCTAGGACAAAAATGACTTTCTCTTTATCAAGAGAAGATGAAAATATAGGAAAAAAAACATCTGGTGGTCTTAGAAATGGAATATCTACTGCTCCAAGCTCATTTATGATAAATGGCTCAATATCTTCTCCCCCTTCCAACCCATAAGCACAAGTCGATGGTTTTAGGTAAGCCCTTGATAAGGTAACAAGCTCATGTTCAACCCATGGATTTCTTCCAAATATATTTTCCTACTTGCTTATGGATGCTGGAACAAGTTTTTCTTTGTAACTTTTAACTATATATCTAGAGTCATTGACTACTAGAAAATATGAACATAATGTCTAAAAATATGTCCAGTCAATATGGTCCATGGCATAGGAAAAATACAAAAACTAAGTAACAGTGACAATATATTTAGTACTCTTAGAAACCTTAACTTGTTCTACAAGTTTCTTACTAAATATTGATACAGAAAGCTCAGTGATCTAAGGATAGCCATTTAACCATCCTCATAACATTGAAAGTATTTGAGAATCCAATTCTATCATGGCCATTTGAGTGTCACTGGGAATGAATTTGAAATTTGAAACATGTCCAAACTCACCACTCCATCTTCCCAACCATGAAATATGTTCTTCTTTAGAGTAAAAATATTGTTTGTGGATGTTATATATATCTCATAAACTAGACCAATCCACTCTATTGTTATCATCAACAAACTTAAATAGGGGAAATTTTTGGAGAGAAGTTGAAATTCCTTTCTCCCAGTATTCAGCAAGAAAGAATAGAAGATGCACATATAATCACGCTGATATATTTACAACCCAACCAGAGCTACGAAGAATGCAATGGGAGTACCACTGGAAAGGCACATAGCTCACCCCCAAGAATTTAAAGATGCATTAAAACCGATCTTACTCCATGCATGAATGTATTATGGATACTCTAGTTTACCATAGAAAACTAGGGCTCTCTAAGCCACTTTCAGATGCATTGTCTAATATTTATTTAACGGAAGGAAGTATTCTGTGAGCTTGTTTAGGCATACAATAGCCACTATGACTCTCACATAAGGTTGCCTCTTCTTCTTTCAGTTGGGTATGAATGGCAGCCCTAACTCCTCTTATCCATGGGTAAGAGGGGATATCAATTGGTAAGTACTTTAAAAAATGTGATCTGGACATGGGAGGAGTTGATTCCACTTAGTGCAAAAGGGAAATAAAGGCAGAGGAAAAAGCTGATGGAATGTAGTTGAGTATTCCTTTTTTTTACTTCATGTAAAAAATGATACCCTCCCTAGAAGTAGCAAGTAACAAATATGCTTGAATTATAAAGGGAAATTTAGTGACAATTTATGTAGGAAGAAAAGCATAAATATCAGCAGCTATCTTATTTCCAACTCTATTGAGACATTCCTCAAATGGAAAATCCAATGTTATTACCCATTTGTGTATTTCTTTCCTTTCCTCTATCCTTCTTTGTTCCTGCACACGAAAAAAATGCCTTCACCTGGCTAGATACTTCATATTTTTTATACTCCATGAACACTAAGGAAAAATGTAGTCAAAATGGTTAACTATTTAAGCAAACTGAAATTAATTAATTATCATGAGAATGCTCACATTTACAAACCCTAAACCCTAGCAACAAAATGGCTAGACCGGCCTATCCTCTTCTCTATATAGAAAAAAAATAGGCACAACAAAGCACATAAAGGACAGTGTTGTTTAAGGATACTCTGTTTTAGCATTTTTCTATACACTATCACCACGGTTGAATGTATTGGGTTTCTAGTGAATAATAGTGATGGGGATGGGATGCTTCTAATGAGAGCTACTCTCCTCATGGCATGGAGTGACTAGATTAAATTCCATACATTCCATTGTGAATGTCACAAAAAAAAGTCTTCCTGTTAATGATGTTTATTATTCCACCAACTATTCTGCCACTGTTCTTCCTCTGTGAAGGCGGGCGAGTAGAGTAGTGGGAGAAAAAAAAGAAACCTCTTGGCAGAGGAGTGTTATATTCTATGACCCTAGTTATTTGTGGCATCACTTCTATGGCCTCTTAGGGACAGGCCATAACATTCACATTCAAATTAAGTTACAGATTCCCTATCCGTTCGATCCTAGAATATCTTGAAAATTGTGTATTATTTGAGTTTTTTTAATTTTTGTGTGTTTAGGGGATTATCTTTTGTCTAATCCCAATGGATATCCATTTTTTCTTTGGACAAGATTAGGTAATAATATTTCATATTGAAAGGCTAAGGTGAATCTAAACATCCCACTATCTACAGTAATTTCAAAAATAAAATTTTATTCCTAGAGTTCAGCCGATTCTTCCAAAAATCCTTTAGCCTTGTAGGCCCATAGTGCATACAAAATTTTCAGAAAGTTCATACGGTTACACTTCTTAACAAATTTCCCTAGTAATAATATGCATCTGAAAAACATATAATCATTACATATTTATGAGAAAACATGGCCACTATGGTTTTCATCCATGTACTGGTCATTTTGAGCTTGAGCCCGGACCTAGGAGCTTCGACCTTCAAATATTCCCATAGTAGTCTATTGGAATATCTCTTCTTCGATTTCTTTTATGAACATGGAATGCCCAACATAAGACTAGTTGCATTGGGTGAAACTTGAGATCATATTGAAATGCATTTATATTTCATTGAAAAGATTCTCTATCTTTTCCCCTTGTGCCCTAACTTTGGTTTCAAGCCCATCACACTTATTGTTCTGATGCTCCATATGGTTGTTCATGTGGTCAATGGACTATTTCATTCCTTCCATCTAGGCATTCATCCTCCTCAAAATCTTCTTAATGTTCATAATTTCACTGAGGGCTTCTCCCCTATCCATTCTAAGTTCAGAGAATGAACCATCTCTTTCTCAGTCTCCTGTAATGAGCATGCTATGTTCTCAGGATTAAAAAATAAAGAGCAGTTTATAGAAAGGAGGGAGGGTGAGCAGTGTAGACTGCTCTCCTACAATTCTAACTAAGACAACGATCTGAAAGTTCCAAAAAGAATTTTCAACGAGTTTGAAAGTAGATATCTAACCACTATAAACTTACCAATTTATCCCACCTGATTGGAAATTCGGAGTTAGGTATTTAACTCTCGGTCTCTCACAACAGCTGCATCAACAACCGAGTCCACAGCATTGAACACAATCCCACTTATATTACCAAAACCAGAGCAGAGATCCATAATGCATAGCTTGAACATAAAGGAAGATAAGGTGAGGCAGAGTTAATTAATTTTTAGGGTTGTTGTGGTTGCTATAGCTCTCGTGCACAGGTTTGGAAAATTTTTGAAGAATGTTCTTTAACTCCTGCTATGTGAAAAATCACCAAAAATGTTTAGAATCTGGTCAACAATGAATATCTTCCTTCTTTTGTGGCTGTTAATTAATTTTTTAGGGATGCAACGTGCCCAAAATTTCTTAGAATTGGCTCAACCTAGGTTTTTAGGGTCTAAAATTATCCAATATTTGTCTTTTAGGCTAAATTCATGCCCATAAATGTTGTAGGTGGTTGTGGATTATCATTTTTGGGCTGTGATGTGACTTTTGATCGCTATTTGCACTCAGAATTGTCTAAAGTTCCAAGATATAATGGTGATACTAAGTTGCTATTGTTTCACCCATAAAATACCTCTCTATGACTATTTGGGATTATGATTGAGGGTTGTAATGTGCCCAGACCTTTGTTTTGTGGTTGTTTCATCATTTGGTAACTAAATCATGCACATATTTGGAGATTCAGTGTTTTTTATCGCTATCAAGGGGATGAAATATGGCAAGGTTCACCTAAATTGTAGATGAGGTCATCTTATCACTATTTCTATCCACAAACTTTCCTAGATTTGGGGGTAAACTGTTGTTTTTAGTCACAGGTCCTACCTAGAATTGGAGTAATTCTTTTTACTATTGTCTAGGAGGTCATAAAATAGGGCTGCAAATATCTTGCAGAAGATAGACAAGGATGGAGGTTCCATAACGTGCACAGATGACCATAAATTTACCACAAATTAACCTTGATTTCATTGTTGGCTTCCATAAATCTCTCCTATTAGGGCTTCAACTGTAGGATGGAAATAATCCTATATTCACGATTCAAGTACAATGAAGAAAACAAAGCATAGCTTCTAGTCCAAATCAAGTCACCATATTTTAGGGCATGATCACATAAGCATCCAACTAGGTCATAAATCGATGGTAAGTCTAGTCACCAAGAGAAACATCATGTTCAATGAAGGTATGAACATGTCACCCCCCACTGAAAGTGTGATGAAGATCACAAGTGGAAACCCATGCAAAATGGGGGGTAACACCTTTATTCATGGTTTCTTTGATTGCGGAAGAGTATTTTTTTTTTGTTGTGGAGGAATTTATTTTGTAGCCATGGATTTGAGGAGGAGACCTCTTCTAAATCGGGGAAAATGTTTTTTTAAATCTGCTTTTGTTGACTCATTATCGGTCTGCTTAGTCAGATCTCGACGTTATTTCCTATGACTTCTTTCGGTTTCTATTCAGTCGTCTAAGGGGTAGGCACTTTAGGAGTTACAGAGTGCATTGCTTATAAAGAAACTTCACTATCCTTTTCGAATTACTCATGCTTTAGGGGTGTGATAATACCCTGTTTACTTCCTTCACCTTTTTTGGTGTTGGAAACAACGTATTTGACTGTATGGACAACTCTTGAAAAAATTGGTCAACCTTTGGGTAGTATTTTAGCTCTTTAGGATCACCTCTAACTCCATAATCACTTAAACTTTTAGAGGAATAATAGAACAACTATTATAATTTTATGAAGAAGATTAAAACAACTTCACTTGTGAATATTTAGGCATATATAAGTTCTGGAACATAAGTCATTCAACATCTTATCATGTTTATTGCTTGACTTAACTAAAAGTTTAACTTGACTACCATAATTTGAATATTCTTGTTTGTTGTCTTAATGTGGGAGTAAGCATTAGTAAAGATACCGAAGAGTACTACAGATATAATGTTTCTCTCATAGATCAAACGCTACCCATTATTTGGGAACCTACTAAATTTACTGATTACCCAAGTAACAAGACCAATAGAACCTACATTTGGGTATTATTCCATCCTTTGAGCATATGTTGGAGTTTCCATTACCTGTAGGAGAGATATTTTCACTCCTATCATTGCAAATATGGCTAGTGCCAACATGAATAGGTTGGAAACAATGCATGGAATCCTAGGTGTGCCCCGTGGGATGCCCCCACTCTTGAAGCTCCCTTCGGAGGAGAGCATACTCCTATAACACTTCCTATTTCTGCTAGACCATGGGAGAAGAAATTATTAGGAATTTATCATGAAAAGAGGCTTAAGAAATATATCCCAAGGGTGAGCTAAAATGGTTTTCATCAATGTTGTTGTGAATTTGTCTAGTTACGTGCCACTAGGTGCCAATTCAAATTGGCAAAGTCCTCCTTTAACAATGTAAGTTGAAATGCTACAAATGTTATATGAATCGAAATCTAGGCCACTTTCATAGAAAGAAGAATAATTAATAAGACCAGAATCAATATCTTAAATATGTGAACCATTTCACACAACTTGCACTATGGGATGAGCAGGTCTCTGACTTCCAATACCCATTGGGAAAATAAAATACAATTAGGAAACAAACAAAATGTGTTGAATATGAACAAAATTTTCTCTTGGATTTTGATAGTGTCAATATAGGAGTTAATTTTACACTCCCACCATGTACTCATGTACTCTTTTAGTCCCATTAACCCAATTTTAATGGTCGTTTGTTAGACATTAATAAAATTATCTTATCTCATCTTATCATCAATTTCTGTAGTCTTTTTATCTTTTCAATTTCCAGTAGTTCTTGAAGATAGTTGTTTGTTCTTGTCTTGAATTTCTTTTTTCTATAAATGTGAAATAGTGTAAAAATACAAATAGTGCAAAAATACAAATTCTATATGAGTTTATTGTGTTGGCTCAATAGATCACTATTATCTAAGTATGATGCGAATTTTAGATTGAACAAACATAATGGAAAATTTCAATATGTTGTCTATCTGTGATTGTTTTGTATTAGAATATTTTGATACTCATTATTTGCAAGTTGTATTTTCTTCCAAACCATAACTTCAGATTAATCACCCTTTGTCTATCCTTTAATCGAATGGATATCTTCCTTTTCTTACCGATATGCTTACTGTTGCATTCCAATAGCTTAAATTTTTTCCTTGTGAAATACAAATCCCATTTAGCTTAATAGTATAAGATAAACTTCTAGCTGGCGTCTTTGTATCTAACTATTTTTTTTGGAGTGTTTTACTAGTCATTGCTTGCAAATTGTAGTTTTATGCAATGCCTAAATTCAGATTAATGCAACCTTTCATTGTCCTTCAATTACATGAATATCTTCTTCATCTTATCAAGATGCTTACATTTTCATTCAGATGATTTAAATTGAAGTTAAATACGTATCCTGGTAAGATGAAGAATATATGATCAAGTTAAATGACATAATGTCATGTTATTATGATGATACAAGTTCTTTTCATCTTATATGCAGTTCATATAAAGGTTGAAATCCTTATAAGTTATTTTGTAGAAGTTTAATGTGCCAATTAGGTTAATACAATTGTGTATGTGCATGAAAAATATGACCATACATACATACATTCTCATCATATAAAAAAATTCTTATAACCATCAGTCTCAAGCTCTTAAAATTCAGAAAAAACTATCTTTAACAGACATTCATTTAAATATTTGGAAAATAATCTCCTCCTTCCTTAATGAAAAGTTGAAAACTAGAAATAGAACAAATTTACAAATATCGTTGGGCCACTTGGCCTACTCTCAACTCATTTACATGTATCTACCTACTCTATGCTTCCAGGATGAACGTTATGACAGCTTACAATGTCTCTATGGATGTTTTGAATCTCAAGCTTGTTGATATCCCTTAATAGAACTCATTCTCTTGGTTTTATTTTTCTGCCTTTGTGATTGGCCTTCTTGCATTTCCTTTTTTTCACAATTTTCATGGTTGTTCCATCCCATGCCGTCTTGTATCCTTTTCATGCATTTAATGTCTCTAACACTAGTTCTTCAAAACTGTAATGGCCTCAACATTTTCCCTCTCTAAATCACATTGGGTTTTACACAGAACTGTATGCCCCTTAAATCTCTTCTTCTTTTGAATGTTATTGATGCTATGATTCCCTGTCACTAATGTGGAAACTAATTTTCCTCTATTCAATTCCCACATGACATCTATATTTGTAATTTTCCTGTTCTTGTGCCTTCCAGACTATGTCAAGATGCATTACAATATACTTTTCCATTTGTCCTTTCTAACATTTCTCAAATCCTCTAGTTTTTTTTATGTGTTGC
>LPNX010355322.1:209237-225754 GCA_001517045.1 Pseudotsuga menziesii | reverse complement strand
GAGTCTGTATGTAATCATTTGCAGAGAGAACAGAGAGGGAAGAGATATAGAAAGAAGATCAGAGATCTAGGAGAAACTTTGCGCTGCAAGGGTAGTGCAATAAACTGTGCTAACTTCCCTCAAGATATATAATAGAAGCACAGTTTGGTGGACGTAGCTCCCAGCCCGAGGGTGAACCACGTTAAATCTGCGTGTTATGTGTTGAATGGATGTGATTGTATTTGCTTATTGTTACCAGTTATTATGCATGTAATGATAGTAGCAGTAGACGAATGTATGTATTGTTTCGTTCATAATATTGCAAAAGTCTAAGGATAAGTCGCAGTATTGCAGTAGGTTGTTTAAGGACGGTTTCACGTCTGTCACTAATTACCAGTTATTCATAATAGACTTCTGAGAAGTAGAGTGTCGCACATCGGCGCAATCAACGTTAAGAGCGTAAAGTCGCAGTGGTAAGGTATCGCAGAGAAGCGATATCGCATCGGCAGAGGAGCTGCGATGCGAGATACTGCGAGCTGAGGGCTTAGCGTTGAGGAGAGGATGGGTGTTCTGCGGTGCGCAGAAACATAGTAAGGATTGGAAAGCTGCGAGTAAGTGTAAGTTGTACGACGTGAGAGGAATCCGAGCAACCGGTGCGGGGTCGAGCATCGCTCGGGTAAAAGTGCTGCGAGTAAAAGGAGACGTGCGATGCGCAGAGCTAGTCGACTTAGTGGCGCAAAGGAGAAAAGGGGAAAGAAGTAGGATGTCCAGAACCTGGTCCAAGACACTTGAGTCTTGGCCAACCCATTAGATTCACTTCGGGTGAGACTTCATATCGCTTTGCGGTCTGTTGCCGAAAGGGCCAGTGAGTTTGGGGTATTGTTGATTAATTATAGTAAACCCGGGTCTACCCACGCAATCAACAAGGATGATGACCCACGCAACATAAACATTCCTGAGTCAGAAGGACACTGCAAAGTACATGGACCAGTAGTTGAAGCACCAGAAGTGACTCAGCCCTTGAAGACGAGGCAAGTAAACATTGGGTCAGAAGAAATTCCTAAGTATGCTACTATTGGAGATTATTGGGATGAAGAAACAGTAAGCAAAGTGACCCAACTTCCCCATGAGTATCAGGACCTATTTTCGATGAAGTTATCAGAAATGAAAGGTATCCTGGGTGATATAGGAGTGATAAAAATCCCATTGAAACCTGATGCAAAGCCTGTGAAGCAGCGCCCTTATCGACTGAACCCTAAGTATAAAGAAAAAGTCAGGGTGGAGCTAGATAACATGCTCGCAGCGGGAATCATTGATTCTGTGGAAGACATTCTGTCATAGGTCGAAGCCCTGGCGAAGCCATGTCGAATCCCTATCGAAGCCGATATCAGGAAGTGTCAAATATCCTTACTATGGTGTAGCTAGAGTTACTGGTGGTGCTGAAGAAGGACAGGTGTATCGGAGCTCAAAATTTGACCGTTGAAAAAAATCAGAATTGGTGGCACTGATACGTTAACTGCATTTACTACCTGTAATAATGAGATCTTGAGAAATCTAGAGCCGTTTAGACAAGATCTTTGTCAGATTTGGTGTCTTCAATGCACAGTTATGGCAGATTTGGTCAATGGACTCTATAAGAAGACACCTAGGCCTGCAAAAATCGCATTACGCATTTCCTTGAGTCTTACAATTGAGTCCATGTCAGCTGAGTGCGAACATCAGGAACTGTTGAGAGAATTTGAACAGACGGGTCTGCAAAACCTTATGAGCAATCCAACTGCCTCTGCATCCCATGCAGAAACTCCCCTAGCATTGACTCAGCCAATGTAGATTCCCTGATCTACCAGGAGGAAGTTTAAACTAGAAGTTCGCTCTAAGAAGAATGAAGACAAACACAAGCAATCAGGGAAAACACCGGAGGATCCCGAGATGAACCCTTCTGGCTCAACAGTGATCCCACCTGAAGGTTTTGAAGACTTCGGCGAGGCAGAGAATGTCGCATCACATCGGCCCCCTTATCTTCCACCTGTTCAACCAGGAGTTCAACTACCTTGACGGACAAATAAGTTCACATTACGCACCCCCTCGCTGCCACCAGGTGTGTAGTTGGTCGGGAAAATGACAGGGAAAATAGATCGGCTCAGGTACGTCGACCACGATACAAATGATCGTGGGAAATTTCCTCAGTTTGCACCTGGGACATATTTGCACTCTGTCCACTATCCAGAGACTGGAGTGACATTATTAGAAGCGAAACAGTGGGTTGATGGCTTAGACAAAGCAGGCTTGCTGAAAATGCTGAACATCCCCCACTTTGGTCACAGCACACAGGTTACCGTGGTAGTCAAGCAATTATTGGCATTGGTGCATGATGGGAACCTATGGATTGGCAACGATAGAATCCCTATTAATGAAGAGCTGATTAATAGGATCACGGGCTTGCCAAAGGAAGGGCCTGATCCTGGCATCGAATTCATTGGGAAGCAGGAAGACATGAAGCTGGCGCAACATATGAAGGAATGCTTTGGGTTAACAAAATGAAAGTGAGGGTATCAAATCTCGATTATCTAGCAAGAAAAGATTCGCTTCGCAGCTGAGCTCTTAGCCTGTAAATTAATGAGGAAGTGTAGGCCGAATGAAGTTTCTGCACGAATTGTCAGTATTGCTGCAAACTATGCCAAATGCTATAGTTACAACTGGGCAGCGTACATTGCTAAGGAATTCCTTGAAGATGTTCGTGAGACGCAGGAGAAAGGTAGACCCTTTCACTATTCATGGTTGTTAGTGCTTATTGCACTAGTAGGATGGAAAGAACCTACTGAGGCACAATTTTTTGAGGTGCCTCCACATATGCCTGGCGCAGCAAGATACGCATCCATGTGGGTGTCGCAGGATAAAAGCTTCTAGTAAATGATGAACTATGTGTTCGCCTTTTACTCGATGAGTATCTCATATGAGATTCTGAAGACATCACGGCTCACTAATGAGCTATTCTCTCAGTATAATGGAGCGGTCAACTTCAGGGCTGACATGCATCATCTCTTCATCCAGGCCTGTGAGGATAAAAAGCATCAATGGTTTAAGTTACCATACGTAGTAACCAGAAAAGACATCCTCACGGTAGTTCAACAGTGGCCGGCTGAATGGTTGAAAGACACAAGGAAAAAACCTAACATTCTAGTCCCTCCTGTCACCAATGTGGGTGCAGGCCCTAGTCACACACAGCAGAATGACCCACTCGAAGAAAGTGAAGAATAGAGTGAATCGCAGCAGAGTGAAGGCGACCAGGGTAGAGATGACGGAGATGAAGACGAAGAAGAAGATTCGGTCAAAACTGTCTCAGATCCCACTCGACCAGATAAGCGCAAGTCGCCAGAGGTAGAGGAAGTGACCAAACCTCAGTCTAGAAAGAAAACGAAGGCGTCAAAATGTCAAAACCCCAAAATTTTGAAAAATTTAAATTTTTTTAAAATAGCGTATATTCTAAATAAATGCAGCCATTAACTGATTGATTAGTTTTATGTTACTAGAATTATAACTGAATGATCTTTTGATTATGCTTATCTTTTAAAGAAAAGTCTACTTTCAGTTACTGATTTGTTTCTATTTTCGACCACAAGGTGGGGTTGTCAAGAAAGACTGGGCTTACTTAGCTTCCAAGCTAATGCAACAGTTTTCCTCCTCTTACAGATATACAGGTAAGATGTTCGGGTCGCTGCTAACAATTTCTAAAGTATTCAATAACGATTCACTGTACGAAAATATTCAGTAAAAGTATATACATGCTAGTCAGGTTTACTCGGTTGCTAAAGGTAAAACTTTATCTATGCTTTCTTTTAAGATCTTATTGATAGCGAGTTGAATTCTACTAGTGAAGACGACAGCTATTTTTCCTTCATGACAGTAGGATTACTATCCTTATGGAGTACTGAACCGTTTGTGGTGTCTACTGAAATGCAAGTGTAAATGTAAATAAATGCTTCTTATTTAGCACAGTAAATATAGTTGGGTTATAACATCAAGATCTAATTTATAACTGTTTATAACTACTCCATTCAAACAAGATTGAAATGGTAACTGCAACTGTAAAAATATAAGGAGGTTTAAGTATCAAACCTATACTTTTCTTATTTCAAGTATTCACAAGGTTTATTACTCGATACAAAACTTCCTTCAATACCTTAAGGATCTGCATTGTTTTGGAATACTACTTTTATTTCATGTTCAGTGTTTGTATGGAAACAAAACCTTCTAAAACATGCCTAGGTTTATTATACCCATGATTAGAATATTGTTTCTATTCTAAAGTCAAAGGTTTGTTGGTAAGATTATAGAACAATTTCCTACTTATTATACTCAAATGCCAATCATGATATTCATGTCCATACTATCAAACCAAGAATGCTGAGTTTTCTCAAGCTATCAGTCAGATATTGATTTATAATATCTTCTATAACTCTTGGGCTTGGATTTGATAAAAGTCTAATTGTCACCATGAAAATGGTTCTATGAATATTAGTAGTATTGTTATTTTACAACCAAAGAAAGTTCACCAAGTTAAGAGTAAATCCATCATCATGTTCAAATGATCATTTAATATAATTATCACAATTCTACAAACTTATAATCGTATTCCTTTTACTTCATTTGCAAACTAGTGCAATGTATAAATAGAAAGCTACTAGGTTTATGGATAAACTATTCCATGGTATCTAGTCTCCCTTCTTTATTTTTATATCTTATTATAAACAAAATATACAATTCTCCATACCTAATTGTATGAGGCAAACGATGAAACAATTCTATAATATAATGTTTTATAAACATTATTCTAACGTTTAAGTGCTTAATCTTATAACACAGGTTATAGCTATGGTATGGTGAACTTTATGGAATCCCCGCAATATGATTTGGGTTATGGAAAGAAATCATTGGAAAATCTTTGTCGTGGAACTTTAGAGTTCCTACCCACTGCATGTTGATTATCAAACAGGTTATGTGGACTCTTCCCAGCCACACACTGTCATTTATAAGGGTTTTGAATTAACCCTAGTCTTCATTTTTTCGCTACCTGCGGGCCTCCTGCCACTCTGCAAGACCTCCTGGTTCACCTTGCTGCTTGCATTGTCTGCTAGTCCACTCATGTGCTAGTTTTTCCCTTCATGGCTCATCTGCTGCATCGTGTAGAAGGTTACTGTGTCTAGTAGCTTGTTGTTGACTACTCAGAAGTGTTAAAATAGTTAGGGTTCTTTCATTGGCATTCAATACCGAACTTATCACTATGTGAGTGGTCACCTCGACTTGATACTGCAAATGCATCCTCCATCGTGACAGGTACTCCTTTAGTTTCCCGCGAGCTCAACCTTCTTTGCGACGAATGAAGGGTTTACCCTTCCTCCTACTCATAGTTGTCTTGTTGTCCGTTGGTGGCCATATTTCTATCCGGTGTTAAGGTAAGTTGAAGGGTTTTCTTTCATTCTTCTTTTACAAATAAAAGCTTAAGCAAACAACAGTTGGCATGATTTTAATATTTAATTATCTTTTGTTACAGGGTTAATCTTCTCCCTTCGACGTGGAAGGTGCGTGATGCAAAAGCTGCTACAACCGGTAAGCCTGGTTTTTACCCATGGCTTCTCCTCCTTGCTGGTCCTTTAGGGTAGTCATGGTTGTGGCTTCTTGGTGTGTAACCATTGATGTTACTATGGTTCAGTTGGTGAACCTAAACGCTGTCAACAGAGCTCGACTCTTCGTTTAGTTACTGTTTAAATATGCATAAGTATTAATATTGTACAGACTGTAATTTTTATTTTTGTAACTTATATTGGTAGCCGTGAGGTGTCAAGGAGATGAAACTCCACCTCCAGTACATACTTTACATTTTTATCAGGGTTTAACCTGAATTTGGAGCTATGTGCTGTCCATGCTACTTTCTTAAAGTTAATATTATGTTACTTGTGCAGTTTTGAAATTATTACTGTTTAAACTTGGCTTAATAATCCTTTCTGTCCTCGATACTTTTGAACTCTGTGAAATTTGATAAGTATAAGATTTATTCTTTGAAATTTATGCATGGTATTCGCTGGCAGGGTTTTTACTGTAATTTTTAATGATATGCTGGGTAATTATTTATAAATTGTTACAATAGTTTTTACTATTTAAAATACGAATGTTTTTAATAACCTAGTTTAGGTTACTGATAGAGTAACCTTGAAAACAGGTTTTATATTATTGCTTGTTACCAGTTACCCTACCTGGAATTGTTTATTACCTTACCACTAGCTCTGTTCTAAATACTTTTATAAGTATAAAAGAAAATAATAAAAATTCTCTATTTATATAAAAATAATCTATTAATGATGTATTTCAGTGCTATTTATCAAATATACTGAAATTCTGAAATTATAAAGGTTTTTGGTTATGCTTTCTATAATATGGTTAGGCTCGAAGCCGAGCATTCTGATAATTGCTATTCGTAGATTTTGCATTTTAATTTTTACTTTAAAACTTCTTTTATAAATTTACTGTCAAGGGTTTTATATTTGATTTGAACCTTGACTTACTAGTTATTAATAAATTTATAAATGTTATTTTATAGTTTATGCCCTTCAGAGTAAACAAAGTCTTTACCTTCTTACTTTATTGTATTTAATGTTCTACAGAACTGTTTATTTATCTCACAGCACAGAAAGTATAAATGTTTTCAGTTTATAAATAAAGTAATAAAAATTTATTGTTATTAATACAATAGAGTTATTACTTTCTTTTGAGAGTACCTAGATTTCCATGATTATTATTTAATTCATTTTACAACATTCTATTATTTATTTAGTTAATCTGTTTAGTTAAGATACCTCTATATATATATATATAGAACTCATATAATACTTCTTGAGTTTATCTCATCTACTTACATATAATTATATATGTTTATATTAACATTCATGTAATATCTAAGAAATAGAATAACAGCTCTGTAATCTATTTGAACTCAGTCGAAATAAAAGAAGATTTAGTAATTAAGAACTACATCCCTAACCATACATACAAACTAACACAACTAGGTTTAACTGTAGAATCTAAGCAGTAATTGAATACTCCTACTATCAGTGTTGTTCTCTTTAGCATATAGAAGTTAGATTCTTTTAAACTGGAAGAAAAATAATTATAAGGTTTACACAGCAGGTACACTTAGTCTATCTTTTCTTTAGTGCAACTATTACATTCTTCTATCTGTTAGTTACAATAATAGGATTACTGAGAAAGATATACTATACGAGAGAATAGTTTTTTTTTAATCTATGTGCATAAACAATTGTCAGTAAAACAAATAATGTCTTCTGATGATAAGTGCAGAACCAATCTACCATTTTACCATCTCATCATACTATCTTTTTATAATTTCTACCCCTGCGCTAGAGTATTATCTGGTAAAACCCAGATGTGGAAAAACACACTGGGTCATTATTTTTCATCAACGGATTCTAATACTGATAAACTAAAACACTTTCATCACTAAACCATTCAATAACTACTAACATCATTTCCACTCATTCACAGTTACTAAAACAAAAATAGTTAGGTGACAGAACCTGCTTAAACTTTGGACAACAATAGCAATGGGAGGCCGTTCCTCCCTACCAACTCCTGGAGAGTGCTCAAACAGAAACTCCTCAGGACCCCCGATCTTTCTCTGGTCTCCCTGGCTGGAACTAGGTGCAGGAATAGTCAGATACTAGTCTTCAAACTCAGTATTTAATCCAGAACTTATCAGTAAGTTCACCTAGCTAACAAGCTGTAATTACCAAGTTACTGCAGCAATCCTCTCATAACAACTTCCTTACTATTTTTCCCTCTTTCCTCAATGAAATTCCTGAATAACATTCACCTGAATGAATTCTCTCTGGAAAATATCTTAGCAGCCTGAGCTCTCTTCATTGAGTACTTTTAAAAGATTGCCTAGGTCTTTTTGGGTTAACTGTCATTTAATGAGCCACCTGCTCTGATCCCACTTTCTTGGGGGATCATGACCCCAATTATAGGGAAGTTGCCACCTGCAACTTAGGAAGTGTTTAAGGATGTTTCCACTTGTCTTTTTCCCTCCACCTAGTTCCATCCACCAATTTGACCAGTAACCTCTTTTTAACAGCTCTCCCATGTTGTTGTCTCCACAAATTATTTATTAATAATAAAATATTCTGAATTTACATTCCATTTCTGTTGACTCTGCTGAGTCATCAATTCCTACTTAGCATTAATTTTAACATAATGTCTCAGGAATATAATAAAAACAATTAAAATTATTTTACAAAATTGGGGTATGTGACATACACACCCTCCTAAAATGTAACATCGTCCTCGATGTTATTTATTCTTCTTCCTCTACAACCTCCTGGAATAGATTCAGGTATGCCTACCAGATCTTACTTTCCAGTTCCCAAGTAGCCTCTTTAGGACTAAGGTGCTTCCATTGCACCTTCACCTGTCCAATGGCACGGTTCCGCAGAGTAATTTCCCTCCTCTCGAGGATACAGTCCGGTTCCACAAGAGTTTCTCCTTCTGGTTCCACCTGTACAACATTCCAATCAATCACATGAGTAGCATCATGCACATACTTTTTCAGAACAGAAATATGAAAAACATTATGCACTTTTAAGTTAGGTGGTAATGCTAACTGATATGCAACTTGGCCAATTCTAAATAAAATTTCAAACAGACCACAGTAACATGGTGCTAGTTTTGCACAACTCCCCAGTATTAGGGAGCTCTTCTTTGGTCTTACCTTTATAAACACGTGCTCACCCACCTAGAACTCTTTGGGAGTTCTTTTCAAATATGCTTGGCTCTTTTGTCGATCCTGTGCCACCTTTATGTTTTCCTGCACTTGTTTCACAATTTGTTCCATTTTATTCAATAATTCAGATCCTAACACCAATTTATCTACTAGATTATTCCAGGAGATAGGAGTGTTGCATTTACGCCCATACAAGATTTCAAATGGGATGAACTTAGCTGATGACTGATAGTTATTATTGTATGCAAATTCTGCTAAATGCAAATAATCCTCCCACTTACCTGGTTGATCCTTAACATACATTCTTAACAGATCTTCCAGCGCTCGATTCACTCTTTCAGTCTGTCCGTCTGTCTGCGGATGGAAAGAGGTGCTGAAATTCAATGTTGTGTTTAGTCCCTTAAATAAGGACCTCCAAAAATTCCCAGTGAATTTAGGATCCCTGTTTGAAATAATAACCTTAGGTACTCCATGTAACCTTAAAATCTGCTTTAAAAATATATCTGCTAGATTGGCGGCCTTGTAGGTAGTCTTGACAGGAATGAAATGTGCTGCTTTACTTAACTTGTCAACCACCACCATGATTGAATCATTCTGATTCTGATTTCTAGGCAATCCAGTAATGAAATCCAAGCTGATTACTTCCCATTTCTAACTAAGAATAGGCAAAGGTTGCAGTAAACCAGCTGGATGTTGGTGTTCAATCTTCACTTGTTGACAATCCAAACATCTAGCTATATATTCAGCTACTTCAGATTTCATACTAGGCCAGAAATATTATTTTCTTAACATGGTGACAGTCTTTTGGTAGCTTGGATGTCCTGAATAAGGGGCTTTATGAACTTCATCCAGAATCAGCAATTTAACCTTAGGCACATTAGTCACATATAGTTTGTCTTTAAACAATAAAAATCCATCTTTATTTAGACTATAACCTTTTATTATACTTTCTGTAGGTTCTTCTTTAGCTATAACTTGTAATTTTTGATAAATTGCATCCTGTTTTATCCCTTCTGTCAGCTGTTCATTTAAATCAGAAACATAAGTGATGATTGCTGCTGTAAAATTCAGCTTTGCGTTTCTGCTTAAAGAATTAGCCACTTTATTTTCTTTTCCTTTTATGTGTTGGATTTCAAAATCGTATTCACTTAAGAAGGCTAACCACCTTGCTTGTCTTGCATTTAAGTTGGGCTGATCTAAAAGGTATTTCAGACCTTTATTATCAGTCATTAAAATAAATTTTCTGCCTATTAAGTGGTGTCGCCACATTTTTAAAGCATGTATAACAGCAGCAAGCTCTAAATCATAAGTTGCGTAATTCTTTTTATGGATTTTTAATTTTCTGGACTCATAGGCGATGACATGCCCGTCTTGAGTCAACACACTGCCTAAACCATCATTACAAGCATCGGTGCATACCACGAAATCCTTATTAGGATCTACTATTCTTAGAATAGGTGCAGTTGTTAATAAGGTTTTTAGTTTCTTAAAACTTTCTTCACATTTTAAGTTCCAATCGAATTTCTTGCCTTTCTTTTGCAAGGAAGTGATTGGATTAGCTATCTTTGAAAAGCCTTCAATAAATCTCTGGTAATAACCGGTAATTCCCATGAATGACCTAACATCTGTTACGTCCTTTAGAACTGGCCAATCTTCGATTTCCTGAATATTTTCAGGATCAACTGAAATACCTTCCTTAGTCACTACGTGACCTAAGTACTGGATTTCATCCTTAAAGAAATCACACTTGCTGAATTTTGCAAAAAGTTATTTCTCTCACAGCTCTTGTAAAACTATTCGTAAGTGTTCCTTATGTTCTTCTTCATTTTTAGAATAAATTAAGATGTCATCGATAAACACGACAACAAATTTATCTAAGTATTTATGCATTATATTATTCATTAGGCACATGAAGACAGCTGGGGCATTGGTAAGCCCAAATGGCATTACAACAAATTTATAATGTCCATACCTCGTTCTAAAGGCTGTCTTAAAAATGTCCTCTTCTTTAATTCTTACCTGATGATATCTTGATCTCAGGTCTACCTTAGAGAACACCGTAGCTCCACGTAGCTGATCAAATAGATCATCTATACGGGGCAACAGATATCTGTTTTTAATTGTCATCTTATTTAGTTGACGGTAATCTATGCATAGTCGCATAGTTCCGTCTTTCTTCTTGACAAAGATGACTGGTGCTCCCCAAGGGGACACACTCGGTCGAATGTACTTCTTATCAATTAATTCTTTTAACTATGATTTTAATTCATTAAGTTCTAAAATATTCATACGATATAGAGCTTTTGAGCTAGGTACAACACCTCGTACCATCTCAATAGTGAAATCCAGTTCCCTCCTAGGAGGTAATCCTGGAATTTCCTCCGAAAAAAAATTAGTAAATTCATTTAAAACAAGAATATCCTCTATTTTTAACTTATCTTTTTCAGATTTACTTGCCTCATCTATAATAGTTACAGCATAGGCTTTACACCCTTTTCTAACTGCTCTTTTAAGTTGTAAGGAAAAAATCTGCCTGATCACAGTTTTCCCAGGAATACCCTTAACTGTTACTGGTTGTTCATTATTATTTACACATGTAAAGGTTTTATCAAAACAGTTTAAAACTACTTTATGCTGCTCTAACCAATCCATACCAATCAGTAAATCATACGAGCCAAGTGGCAGAACATTCAGCTTAACTGTAGTTTTAAAATCATTCATAATTAAAGCACATTCTTTCACATAACAGGTTACTTTTCTTTTTGCCCCTGTGGCTAATTTAACTAACCAGGAACTATCAAACTTTTCAACAGTCAATTTACACTTTTCCACTATCTAAGTTGAAATGTAACTAAGACTAGCCCCTGGATCAATTAAAATAGTTACTGGGGTTTGGTTAACCATACCTTCCACTTCCACCATGGAAGTCTGATAGTCGGCTTGGCGGTTCTCCAATGCTGCATTTATCCTGGGCATAGTCCTTTCAAATTCTCCAACAGTCATTTCATCCTGCACCGTGTGAATATTGTTGTTTGACTTTTTCTGATTTGGGCAAACCGAGGCATAGTGCGGGCCATTACATTCCTAGCACTTAACAGGCTCTTTTCTTTCAAAATTCTTAGTGAAATTCCCATGATTGTTGGCAGCTTCCTTGCCTTTAAAGTTGTTGGAATTATTAGAATTATTAGAAGCACCATTCCTATTTCCCTGGAAGTTCTTACTATTAGAATAATTTATGTTCTTATTCTTGAAATTCTTCTGGGGTACAAACTCTTTTTTCTTGAATTCCTGTTGATTACCATTCTTTTTAGCCTTCTAGCTGGCTATACCTTCTTTCTTTTTGTTCTGTTCAAAACAGAAATTTGCTTTCCTCATGGCTTCTTCCAGAGTCTTTGGGTTGTCATACTCGATTCTGTCCTTGATGTGATATGGCCAACAGCTGAGAAACTGCTGTACTTTAGGTTTCTCATCGACTAAATAAGGTACATACCTTAACAAACTCAAGAATTTACTGTTTAAGTCCTTCATAGTCATGGATCCTAACTTTAATTTGTAAAATTCTTTGGCTCTTTCTTCATAATATTATTCAGACAGAAATTTCTTCTTGAAGTACCTTTTAAAAGTACTCCAATTAACTTCGTTTTCCTTGATCCCCTTGACTCTTTTCAGATCTTGCCACCATATATATGCTTTTCCAGATAGATTATAGATGGCTATTCTTGCCTTCAGCTAATTTGAATAATTGTATATCTGAAAATACTTCTTCATCCCGGACAACCAGGACTCTGCTTCTTCCCCTTTCTCGGTTTCTCCGTTAAAAGTTGGGGGCTTTATTTTTTTAAACTCCCCGGAAATCTCTTCATATGGCCTATACTTCTTCTTTCTGCTATACAACTCAGCCTCACTACTGTCACTAGTAGTGTAATAGCTTTGTTGCTCCCTGAACCCTTCAGATGATGAACCGCTTGCAGTTTTAGCCAGCTTCATCTTTTTAGATCCTTTCTGATGTCTAGCTTCCTCGGATTCAGATCTTTTGTTCCTTCCTTCGGTCTGAAACTTTTCCATCAAAATTTGGTTTAACTCTTCTTGAGTTTTTAGAATCCTTTCATTGTCCTTCTTGACTGATTCCATTTCAGTCTTCAAATCCTTTATAGTCTGCATCAGCTCTGGAGAGTGAACAGTTACCTCTTCTAGCATAGGTTCTTTGGACATCTGTCTTGTCTTGGTGTTGGGAGACTCCTCCTGAGCATATTCTCCTATCTTCTCCATACCTGCCTGTTAGATTCAGAAAAAGAAATTTTCTATTCTTTACATAAAACAAAATACAGGTTAGTACATATATTTTACTGTTCTGCGGAAACTAGTTGGCCCACATTCAGGCCTAGTATTTGAACCATGCTCCGATACCACATGTCAAAACCCCAAAATTTCGAAAAATTTAAAAAATTTAAAAATAGCATATATTCTAAATAAATGCAGCCATTAACTGATTGATTAGTTTTATGTTACTACAATTATAACTGAATGATCTTTTGATTATGCTTATCTTTTAAAGAAAAGTCTACTTTCAGTTACTGATTTGTTTCTGTTTTTGACCACAAGGTGGGGTTTTCAAGAAAGATTGGGCTTACTTAGCTTCCGAGCTAACGCAACAGTTTTCCTCCTCTTACAGATATACAGGTAAGATGTTCGGGTCACTGCTAACAATTTATAAAGTATTCAATAACGATTCGCTGTACAAAAATATTCAGTAAAAGTATATACATGCTAGTCAGGTTTACCAGGTTGCTAAAGGTAAAACTTTATCTATGCTTTCTTTTAAGATCTTACTGATAGCGAGTTGAATTCTACTAGTGAAGACGACAGCTATTTTTCCTTCATGACAGCAGGATTACTATCCTTATGGAGTACTAAACCGTTTGTGGTGTCTACTGAAATGCAAGTGTAATTGTAAATAAATGCTTCTCATTTACCACAGTAAATATAGTTGGGTTATAACATCAAGATCTAATTTATAACTGTTTATAACTACTGCATTCAAACAAGATTTAAATGGTAACTGCAACTGTAAAAAGATAAGGAGGTTTACGTATCAAACCTTTACTTTTCTTATTTCAAGTATTCACAAGGTTTATTACTCGATACAAAACTTCCTTCAATACCTTAAGGATTTGCATTGTTTTGGAATACTACTTTTATTTCATGTTCAGTGTTTGTATGGAAACAAAACCTTCTAAAACATTCCTAGGTTTATTATACCCATGATTAGAATATTGTTTCTATTCTAAAGTCAAAGGTTTGTTGGTAAGATTACAGAACAATTTCCTACTTATTATACTCAAATTCCAATCACGATATTCATGTCCATACTATCAAACCAAGAATGCTGAGTTTTCTCAAGCTATCAGTGAGATATTGATTTATAATATCTTCTATAACTCTTGGGATTGGATTTGATAAAAGTCTAATTGTCACCATGAAAATGGTTCTATGAATATTAGTAGTATTGTTATTTTACAACCAAAGAAAGTTCACCAGGTTAAGAGTAAAGCCATCATCATGTTCAAATGATCATTTAATATAATTATCACAATTCTACAAACTTATAATCGTATTCCTTTTACTTCATTTGCAAACTAGTGCAATGTTTAAATAGAAAGATACTAGGTTTATGGATAAACTATTCCATGGTAGCTAGTCTCCCTTATTTATTTTTATATCTTATTATAAACAAAATATACAACTCTCCATACCTAATTGTATGAGGCCAATGATGAAACAATTCTATAATATAATGTTTTATAAACATTATTCTAACGTTTAAGTGCTTAATCTTATAACGCAGGTTATGACTATGGTATGGTGAACTTTATGGAATCCCCGCAATATGATTTGGGTTATGGAAAGAAATCATTGACAAATATTTGTCGTGGAACTTTAGAGTTCCTACCCACTGCATGTCGATTATCAAATAGGTTACGTGGACTCTTCCCAACCACGCATTGTCATTTATAAGGGTTTTTAATTAACCCTAGTCTTCATTTTTCCGCTGCCTGCGGGCCTCCTACCACTCTGCAAGACCTCCCGGTTCACCTTTCTTCTTGCACTTTCTGCTAGTCCACTCATGTGCTAGTTTTTCCCTTCGTGGCTCATCTGCTGCATCGTGTAGAAGGTTACTATGTCAAGTAGCTTGCTGTTGACTGCTGAGAAGTGTTAAAATACTTAGGGTTCTTTCATTAGCATTCAATACCGAACTTATCGTTGTGTGAGTGGTCACCTCGACTTGATACTGCAAATCCGTCCTCCATCGTGACAGGTACTCCTTTAGTTTCCCGCAAGCTCAACCTTCTTTGCGACGAATGAAGGGTTTACCCTTCCTCCTGCTCGTAGTTGTCTTGCTATTCGTTGGAGGCCATATTTCTATCTGGTGTTAAGGTAAGTTGCAGGGTTTTCTTTCGTTCTTCTTTTACAAATAAAAGCTTAAGCAAACAACAGTTGGGATGATTTTAATATTTAATTATCTTTTGTTACAGGGTTAATCTTCTCCCTTCGGCGTGGAAGGTGTGTGATGCAAAAGCTACTACAACCAGTAAGCCTGGTTTTTACCCATGGCTTCTCCTCCTTGCTGGTCCTTTAGGGCAGTCATGGTTGTGGCTTCTTGCTGTGTAACCCTCACTGTTACTATGGTTCAATTGGTGAACCTAAACGATGTCAACAGAGCTCGGCTCTTCGTTTAGTTAATGTTTAAACATGCATAAGTATTAATATTGTACAGACGGTAAGTTTTATTTTTGTAACTGATATTGGTAGCCGTGAGGTGTCAAGGAGATGAAACTCCACCTCCAGTACATACTTTACATTTTTATCAGGGTTTACCCTGAATTTGGAGCTATGCGTTGTCCATGCTACTTTCTTAAAGTTAATATTATGTTACTTGTGCAGTTTTGAAATTATTACTATTTAAACCTGGCTTAATAAGCCTTTCTATCCTCGATAATTTTGAACTCTGTGAAATTTGATAAGTATAAGATTTCTTCTCTGTAATTTATGCATGGTATTCCCTGGCAGGGTTTTTACTGTAATTTTTAATGATATGCTGGGTAATTATTTATAACTTGTTACAATAGTTTTTACTATTTAAAATACGAATGTTTTTAATAACCTAGTTTAGGTTACTGACAGAGTAACCTTGAAAACAAGTTTTATATTATTACTTGTTACCAGTTACCCTACCTGGAATTGTTTATTACCTTACCACTAGCTCTATTCTAAATACTTTTATAAGTATAAAAGAAAATAATAAAAAGTTCTCTGTTTATATAAAAATAATCTATTAATAATGTATTTCAGTGTTATTTATCAAATATACTGAAATTCTGAAATTACAAAGGTTTTTGGTTATGCTTTCTATAATATGGTTAGGCTCGAAGCCGAGCATTCTGATAATTGCTATTTGTAGATTTTGCATTTAAATTTTTACTTTAAAACTTCTTTTATAAATTTACTGTCAAGGGTTTTATATTTGATTTGAACCTTGACTTACTAGTTATTAATAAATTAATAAATGTTATTTTATAGTTTATGCCCTTCAGAGTAAACAGAGTCTTTACCTTCTTACTTTATTGTATTTAATGTTCTACAGAACTGTTTATTTATCTCACAGTATAGAAAGTATAAATGTTTTCAGTTTGTAAATAAAGTAATAAAAATTTATTGTTATTAATACAATAGAGTTATTACTTTCTTC
>LPNX010355322.1:159773-208738 GCA_001517045.1 Pseudotsuga menziesii | reverse complement strand
TATATAGAACTCATATAATACTTCTTGAGTTTATCTCATGTACTTACATATAATTATATATGTTTATAATAACATTCATGTAATATCTAAGAAATAGAATAACAGGTCTGTAATCTATTTGAACTCAGTCGAAATAAAAGAAGATTTAGTAATTAAGAACTACATCCCTAACCATACATGCAGACTTACACAACTATGTTTAATTGTAGAATCTAAGCAGTGATTGAATACTCCTACTATCAGTGTTGTTCTCTTTAGCATATAGAAGTTATATTCTTTTAAACTGGAAGAAAAACAATTATAAGGTTTACACATCAGGTACACTTAGTCTATCTTTTCTTTAGTGCAGCTATTACATTCTTCTATCTATTAGTTACAATAATAGGATTACTGAGAAAGATATACTATACGAGAGAATAGTTTTTTTTTTATCTATGTGCATAAACAATTGTCAGTAAAACAAATAATGTCTTCTGATGATAAGTGCAGAACCAATCTACTATTTTACCATCTCATCATACTATCTTTTTATAATTTCTGCCCCCACGCTAGAGTACTATCTGGTAAAACCCAGATGTAGAAAAACACAGTGGGTCATTATTTTTCATCAACAGATTCTAATACTGATAAACTAAAAACACTTTCATCACTAAACCATTCAATAACTACTAACATCATTTCCACTCATTCACAGTTACTAAAACAAAAACAGTTAGGTGACAGAACCTGCTTAAACTTTGGACAACAACAGCAATGGGAGGCCGTTCCTCCCTACCAACTCCTGGAGAGTGCTCAAATAGAAACTCCTCAGGACCCCCGAGCTTGCTCTAGTTTCCCTGGCTGGAACTAGGTGCAGCAATAGTCAAGTACTAGTCTTCAAACTCAGTATTTAATCTAGAACTTATCAGTAGGTTCACCCAGCTAACAAGCTATAATAACCAAGTTACTGTAGCAATCCTCTCAGAACAACTTCCTTACTGTTTTTCCCTCTTTCCTCAATGAAATTCCTGAATAACATTCACTTGAATGAATTCTCTCTGGAAAATATCTGAGCAACCTGAGCTCTCTTCATTGAGTACTTTTAAAAGATTGCCTAGGTATTTTTGGGTTAACTGTCATTTAATGAGCCACCTGCTCTGATCCCACTTTCTTGGGGGATCATGACCCCAATTATAGGGAAGTTGCCACCTACAACTTAGGAAGTGTTTGGGGATGCTGCCACTTATCTTTTGCCCTCCACCTAGTTCCATCCACCAGTTTGACCAGTAACCTCTTTTTAATAGCTCTCCCATGCTATTGTATCCACAATTTATTTATTAATAATAAAATATTCTGAATTTACATTCCATTTCTGTTGACTCTACTGAGTCATCAGTTCCTACTTAGAATTAATTTTAACATAATGTCTCAGGAATATAATAAAAACAATTAACATTATTTTACAAAATTGGGGTATGTGACACAAAAGGTACAAATATTGTCGAAGAGCCCGCCGTGACGATGGAAGAGCTTGAACAGGCTCTGACAAAGTCTATAGAAGTACTAACTAGCTAGTGGTCACAATTCGCAGCTACGCAACTTGATGCCCTCACCGGCATAGCACAACGAATTTCAGAAATAAAGGAGTTAGCAGAAAAATATGCGACTAGCGCTACACCAAGCAGTGTCCCAGTAAGCGCGAGGCCAGACACAAGGCAATGGCCAGCTAGAGATAACAAAGGACAAGTGTCAAGTGTAGCCCTCATAATAACTAATGAAGCATCTCGCTCGGAGATGAGCATGACAGTTGGGATATATTACACTAAGTTGTCTATGACGAAGCTGCATCTCTATCAAGTAGCAATCATGAAGGAGATCCAAGCAAGAGACCACTACTCTCAAATGCAGTTGGAAAATACCATGACGCATAATGCAAGCCTCACAGCGCAGTTTGAAGAAGCGAAGCAAAGGAAGAGTGATGCAGAACGTAAGCAGGATACACTGGTACAAGTGTTAGATGAGGCATGTCAGAATCTTCCTGACTTCGACATATAGGCTGAGGAAGAACCGGAGCAAAGAATTGCTAAGCTGAAAGACTATGCACAACAGTCTCGCAGCACAATTGAAAAGCTAAAAGCAGAACATGAGGCTCAGATCGTGAAGCTTCAACTTCGCATCACTCTGGAGAGTCCACCAGAGGTCAGGGAGCAGCGTCGCAGAGATATTCAGGCCTCAGCGACGAAGATCATCGATCTTGTGAGCAGCGCAGCAAAACTGCTAGAAGAAAGCGTTGACGCCTGGACAAAACTATAGGAAAATCCAGAAGTAGAAAAGCTGCAAGAAACCATCAAGCAGCAACAGGCAGGGCTGGATGCAGTGTAAGCGGAAATTAAGACTATGCCTCCTATGCAGAAGATGCTCAAGGTGAAGCAAAGAAATGAACTCCAGCAGGAAATTGAGTCGTACAAGATGAAAGCAACGCTGTTGGAAAATTCTATGCAACCCCTTGTTGTCGAGGCCTTGGAATTGAGCACTGTTGTGGACAGCCAGCTCAAAGTTTTGAAGGAATATGATGCATTTGCACAAGAAAAGGCCAGTGAAGCATCAGTAGCAGCATTACAGGAATTGGTGGAGAAGGAGCAAGTAGCTGATGACATCATGTGTGGCCTCAACAAACAGTTCACTCTATTTGCCAACAAGATTCTTCCACCAGGAAAGTAGCAAAGTGTCCCGAGACAGGACACTGGTGAGTCGTAGGGGCCTGTTGGGGCATGTGCCTTAACGGTCACTAGTTTTGGTAACTCTACGGCTTTTGTGAAAGCTTGTAAGCGGAGTTGCAACTCAAAATAGTCTTAGGGGTGTCGGATTTGAGTCAAAGCCCTCTTTTTGTAATTATCCACAAATTTCGAGTGTAAGCCCATGATTTTGTAATAGTGCACTTGTATAAATAGGCACTCATGTAAAGATGTCGAGGGTATCTAATGAAATGAGGATCATCTGATGCGAAGAAGATAGATCTAATTTTGGGGTTTTAAGTTCTAGTCCCAGCTATGTGCGTGGATGACCTCTATAGCTATGTGCACAGAGGGTTTTGTAAGGAAATGAACTGCAGCTGAGTGCACAGCTTAGAGATTGTAAGAAAGGAACTGCAGCTAAGTGCGCAGTTAGGCTTGAAGGGTGGATCTACTGCTGAGTGCGCAGATCAGAACTGTTGTTTTGTAAGAAGTGGAATAAAAGCGCAGTTTTGTGGACGTAGCCCCTACACTGGGGGTGAACCACGTTATATCTTGTGTTGTGGTTCTTTTGTGTTGTTTCTGTTATGGTTTTATTTTATGCATTGATAAGTAGATAATTGATAAAGTAAGATAACTGTTAATATTAACTTCGCTGTGAATTCCCAGTTAAGGGTAAACCAAGAAACATCTTTTATCTAACTATGAAGCTAATTAAGTGAATTTCGAAGCTCTGTTTGGTATAAATATTTGTTGTTAAGGCTAAAGGTACAGTAATATCCCTCTTCTACTTGCAGAAACCTGGTTCTGCGGCACCCCATAGCTATTTCGATTGAAACTGCAACCTGTTCGCAAGTTGTTGCCGAAAGGGCCAACATTGTGGGTCTGTTTGTTGGTGCAAAGTTAATGGTATAAACCCGAGTCTGCCCTATATCCCAACAGAAGCTTTGTTGTTAGGCTTGAAAGCTGCAAAAGATTTAGGTATTCAGCATATTTTTGTGTATGGCGACTTCGAGTTGGTTGTTCAGCAAGTAAGAAACAACTATCAAGTAAAACAATATTTGCTGAAAGTGTACCAGAATGAAGTATAGGATATGATAGATAATTACTTTGTGGCTTTTAATATCACTTATATTCCTAGGGATCATGACCAAATTGTTGATTCTCTTTCCCTAGCGACCGCACTTTTCAAGATTCCCAAAACAACACAATTGAAGTATCCTATTGAAGTTAGGTATAGACCTTCTGTTCCTAATAAGCAATGGAGAGTTTTTGAAGATGATTTTGAGATAAAAATATTTTTAGAGCTAACAAGTGATAATTCTGTAATTGACCAAGAACAGGATGATGAAATTGAACATATAGAGGGTGTTGCAGAAAATGATATTGTAGGTCACAAGATCATTGAGCTAAAAATTAATTTCATTCCTAAGGGTCTAGTGCCTTTAGAAAGGATATTTTCAAAGGATGATACACCTTTAAAACCAGTTGTACAGTCTTCAGAAGAAAATGTAATGGACTATAATATTGGCACCAAGGAACATCCTAGAATGGTGAAGATCTCAAAGGCACTCACAACAGAGAAGAGAAACAAGTACATCAAGCTGTTAAAAGAGTGTGTTGATGTTTTTGCTTGGTCATATGAGGATTTGAAGACATGTGATACAAGTATTATACAACATAAAGTACCTTTAAAACCAAATGTTAAACATTTCAGATAGAAATTAAGGAGGATCAATCCTGCTTTGTTTCCCATTATAGAAAAGGAAGTTAAAAAGTTGCCAGATGCTAAGATTATAATTATCCTCAGATATTCTTCATGGGTAGCCAATCTAGTTCCTGTGAGGAAAAAGAATGGTGAAATCATACTGTGTGTTGATTTTCGAAATCTGAATAGATCTTCATTGATGGATAACTACCCTTTGCCAAAGATAGAACAAATATTGTAGAAGGTAGTCCAGGTGCACAAAGAATCTCTATGGTTGATGGTTTTTCAGGATATAATCAAATTGCCATGCACCTTGATGATAGAGAAAAGACAACTTTTACTACTCCTTGGGGTACTTTCATGTACGATAAAATGCCTTTTGGATTACTGAATGCTGGAGCTACTTTTCAAAGAGATATGGTCATAGACTTTGTAGGACAAAGAGATAAGTTTGTAGTGATTTACTTAGATGATATTACATTCTTCTCACAATCTGATGATGAGCATCTAAAATACTTAAAACAAACTTTCCTGAAATGTAGAAAATATGGTTTATCTCTCAATCCAAAAAAATCACATTTTGCTGTACAAGAAGGTAAGTTATTGGGTCATTTAGTTTCAGCTTATGGCATAAGGATAGATCCGGAAAGGGTGAAAGCAATTCTGAAAATTAGTTTACCAAGGAGCAAGAAAGATGTACAATATTTTATTGGTAAAATTAATTTTCTGCATTGGTTCATACCAAATTTGGTTGAAACCATTAAACATATTATAGCTATGTTGAAGAAGGATCAGGAAGTCAAGTGGACTGCAGAAGCAAAAAAATCATTTGAAAATATTAAGATGGCTCTTACAGAAGCACCAGTATTAGTAAGTCCTGATTTTACAAAGGAAATTTTAACTTTTTCTTTTGCATCTGAGGATACTTTGGCTGTTGTTTTATTACAGAATAATAAGGATGGTCTTGAATAGCCAATTGAATTTTTTAGCAAGACCCTCATAGATTCAGGGCTGAGGTACAATACTTTAGAGAAGCAAGCTTACTCATTGGTAAAGGCATTGAAGTTTTTCAAAATTTATGTTTTGCATCCCAAGGTTATTGATTATGTTCCTAATGCTGCCATTAAGGATGTTTTGACCCAACCTAACAGTGAGGGAAAAAGAGGGAAATGGATTGCAAAAATAATGGAATATGATGTGGACATTAGACCTATAAATCTAGTAAAGGGACAAGGTTTGGCTAAATTGTTAGTTGATTCAAATTGCCAAGCTTTAGGTCTACATCTCATGGCAGAACAACCAACACAGGAATAATTTCAAGTAGAGAAGGAGAAAGAAAAGATTATGGACCACTATGCAGAATCCACATGGTACGCAGATATTGTACACTTTCTTTTGTATTTACAATGTCCAGAAGATCTAGACAAGAAAGTTGCTATGTATTTGAAGTTGAAAACTACTAAATATTGTTTTATAGAATAGCAGTTGTTTTGGAAAGATCCAGGGGGTATTTTACTTAGATGTTTGGATAAGCTAGAAATTGAAGAAGTAATATCTGAATCACATGAAGGTGCTTGTGGGGGACATAAGTATTGGAAGGCAACTGCTTATAAAATTCTGAGAGTTGGATACTATTGGCCTTCTTTATTCTCCAATGTATATCAGCAAGTAAGAGCATGTATCCCTTGTCAGAATTTTGCTGGTAAGCAAAAGTTGCTGTCATTACCATTAAAGTCAATTACAGTAAACGCCCCATTTCAGCAGTGGGGTTTGGACTTCATAGGAGAGATAAATCCTTCCTCTTCAGGGCAGCATAAATGGATTTTGACTGCTACAGATTTCTTTACTAAATTGGTAGAAGCCATCCCCACAAGAAATGCAACAGATAAGGTGATCATAGATTTTATTCAGGAAAATATTCTTTGCAAGTTTGGATGTCCTAAGAAGTTATTGACTGATAATGCTCAAGCTTGTAAGTCTAAAGCTATGGTGGCATTCTGTGAAAGGAATGGGATTATTTTGAAACACTCAACACCTTATTATCCCCAGGTAAATGGGTTATATGACTCAACTAATAAGAGTATTATTAAGAGTATCAAGAAGATATTGAAGTAGAATAAATGACCTTGGGACTCTATGTTAAAATATGCATTGTGGGCAGACAGAAAAACAATCAAAAAGGTAATTGGAACTTCTCCTTTTCAATTGGTTTATGGTACTGATGTAGTGTTCCCTGTCCAACTTGGTATTCCAGTGATGAAATTTCTTCAGGATAGTCAACAAGAACCCAGTGATATTCAAAGAAGAATTTATGCACTGATAGAATTATAGCAGAAATGTGAAACAGTAGAGGAAAAATCTCAGTTATACAGGACAAAGGTTAAAGAAAGGTTTGACAGAAAAATCAAGGAGAACACCTTTTCAAATGGAGGTATGGTCTTGAGATGGGATGCTAGAAAGGAGTAGAAAGGAAAGCATGGAAAGTTTGATAATCTATGGTTTGTTCCTTTCATAGTATCAAAGATTCTAAAAAGCAATACTTTTGTGCTATAGACTTTGGATGGTGAGGAATTGTCTAATCCAGTTAATGGATGATTCCTTAAACATTTTTACATCTTTTGAGGTAAATATTGGACTTTCATTGTATATACCGGTGTGAATAACAAAATAAAGACTCCATGACCCAATGGAATTTTTACAGATTAGCAGGCAGTTGCAGTTACAGCACAGAAGGCACTGATCTATAGGTTCTTGAAGCCTCATGGGGAGGACTTCATCCCGCAGCAGGAGCCAAATGTTATAGCCTATTTTTGCTTCTCATTTTTAATGCATTTGCTTATGTTTTGAAGCTTGGTTTTGTTCATTTCTTTTAAAAATTTTGATTCTCAAGTTAGTTTTAATCTTTTTTCTTTAATTTTCATGTTTGTATTTAGTCGATTTCGTAGTTTTATTTTTCCAATTTTGATTTTATTTATCGAAATTCATAGTTAAGAGGCTTATAGAATGTTTATATGAATTAAAAGGTCCTAAAAATATCATAAAGTTTTGATCTAGATCATTTAACCAAATTTAAACCATTGTTACGAGTTGTATTTTTTAAAATCATTGAAACATATTTTCTTGTAGCGCAAGCCTGAAAAAATTACACACGCGCGCTACAAGAAAATCACGCTGTTCTAAAATTATGATTTTTGGTTCAATTTTTTGGAAATTCGCACAAATGAGAGGTCATTCATACTTGCTTAATGGATTTGATACATGTTTTGGTCCAGAATGATCATTGTGACAGGTGTTAATACTTCAAGCAAGTCATCATTAGGGTAAGCTGCGCTGGTTTGGTGCAGAGTAGTGTAGTAATGATAATTAACCATGATGAGGCAAATTCGCCTTGAATTACACATCTTTTGAAGCACATGAAGATCATATGAGTTCATGGTGAAGTGTTAGCAGTTTGTAATTAAGTTCTGAAGCAGGTCAGAAAATTAGGGCTTCAAGGAGCAACTGTTTGAAACTATCGTGGTGGTCAGAGATGGTTTAAAGAATAAAACTGAACACCTAGAAGACAGAAGCATGTGATTTTATCCATTGAATTCTCTGTTCTAATAGGTGGGATGTGAATTGCTCATGTTCCCTGTAATTTGGTTTTCATTGACAGAAGATCAATTAGGGATTAAATGAAGAATGCTAGTATATAAGCCTAATTGATACTGAAGGTCGAATTTTCTCTATCAACAATATTAAAATATTTCTTAATCTAAGTGATAAAGTCCAATTTAGGGGTTTGGTTTTCCAACATAGTACTGTCTATCAATTTGCCAAGATTTGAATAAGAGTTAGAGTTTGTTTTACTGAAAGAAGAAATTTGACAATCATTTAAAATGAAAAGAAGTGGTAAAACCAATAGAGCTGAACCTTCAGACATGTCCTAGGTTCAAAATCTTCCAGACTGTGCAAGATTGTTTTTAGAGGTAGGATGGTTAGTATTTTTTGAGAGAATTGATGGGTATCATACAAAAGTATCTTATAAATTTGCTCAGTGTTTGGATAAAGATATTGTTACTTTTGATACTTTCAAGTTTGAGTTGACCAAAGAATTGTTAGCAGAAGCTACAGGGATCCTAGATGAAGGCGAATACTGGAAGAAGATGACAGAACAGATGGAAGAAGATGAGGAGATTTTTAAGAAATTGAAAATCCCTTAGATTCCAAAAGAGATGCATCGAGCATCAGAAAGGAAGTGCATTGACTCTAAAAATGAAAATTTGCAGAGGAATATCAAACAATACAAATATCAGATTGAGTACCTGCAGGAGACAAATGAAGGATTGGTGACTGTAAACAGAATACTGAGAGAAGATCTAGAAGAAGTAAATAGCCACTATCAGGAATTGATTACAGTTTCTAAGGAGGCTTTAAAAAGAAAAATACAGACTCAAAGCTTGTTTACGAAACTAAAACAAACTATTCAAGAGTTAACATAGCAGAATGAGGAGCTGACAAAAAGAGTTGAAGATTTAGAAGCAGAGAACCTGAAAGCAAGAAGGAAGACTCGACTCTCGAGCTTTAGAAGGAATTGCTCTTTTAGCAAAGGCAGCAAAGGATTTGTAAAGTGCTTTAATAATAGTAGTTATTAGTTAGTTTGTGAAAAATCTATTTTATTTTTGTATAATGATAAGTCTTATTGAACAATTTGGTAGTAGGACTTAAAGGTAGTTTGTTCAGATATGTAACTGTCTTTAAGAAAACAAGATAAAAGCAAGGCTAAAAAAGGACCAAGGGTTTGATTTTTGTTGCAAGGTCAGGCTATCAAGCTGTGGTTTATGAGCTAAGTGTAAAAAATCTTACGTATTTTTGAATGACTAAATATGAAATATATGCAACTATAATCCCTATTTATCCCATTGGTTGATTCCATTTCTGATTTGTCTAATCACTCAATTGATATATTCATTTCTTGTTTAAGGTTATTATTCATGAAGTGCTTGTTAACTATGGATGGAATTTAATGTTGTGATTATTGTATTGGGTTTATGCTTTATATGTTATGCATCTTAGTCCTTCAGTTGTGCATGATTTAGTGTTTTCTTTAGCATTGTGAAGTTTCTACCCTCTTCTTTACAAATTGTACAACCAAAACCCTAAAAAAACCTATCTTATTTAATTTTGTTTTATGAGATTGTGTTGGCTTGTTCTTCTGTAATCTAAGAACAATTTTTGACACTAACAGAACCTCTTGAGGTAGAGACCATTGTAGGGATTCTTCAAGAGGTAACCGCCAAAGTCAGCAAGGAGATATTCCCCCTTGTCAAGACATCAATGGATGACATAACGGCCATACCACATGGATTTGAGTTTCCTTTTCCCAATACTATCATTGGCTTGGTCATAGACGATGACTAGGTCCCCCTCACTAAAGGTGCATGGATGGACATGGGAGTCATAGTGTGACTTCGACCGACTCTTGGGAACTTCTATCATTTGGAGAGAAGCATGATGGCCCTCATTGGTATGTTCAAGGATATGTAGGAATTTTTCTAACATTGAAGTATCAGGTAGGAGTTCGACGACAAGGCGGAGCGACAAAATTTGGAATTCAATGGGAAGAACTGATTCCACACCATGGACTAACTAAAATCAGGTAAAACCGGTGGTGGTTTTAGAGATCTCTTCGTCATCGCAAAAGTGGTGTCAAGATAGATCAAGGGGATCTTCCATGGTCGATGAGGAGGAAGGACTACAGGAAGTAGATATTATGTAAATGGTGTTATTGGTGTACGAGCAAGAGGTCGAAGGGTGGATCTCCTCAAGGGTGATTTCAAACTCATGAGATTGTTTTCAAAGGTCACCAACGATCGAGTGATACTCAGGAAAATTTGGGAAATGTTGTGAATAATGACCATATTGGCCATAAAATGCACATGGGTGGTTGGTTCAGAGCGATTTGTTCTTACATGTAGGTATTGTTGGTATGTTGAAAACTGGAGCATCGTCGGTCTCGACTACACTGTGCATGTGGGTGTGAAGGACGGGAAAATCGGGACAATTCTATGTCACATGGCCTTGGACATAGCATAAAGCAAATGTAGGAGGAGGACATGATTTTGTCACTGTTTTGGGTGTCTTGCCCCCATTCTTGGTGGAAAGAAGGGGGTAAACAAAAGAGATGGAAGTAGTCATTTGTGTACCACGAGGTGGGTGCACCATCATCTCAATAGGTTGGATGAGATTCAACACGATCTGGGGATTCGGGGGAGGGGTAGGTGGATCCAGGTACCACACAGGAATACCCAAAGTGAATCCAATCAGGTTGAGAGTAGCCATGAACAGCTTACTCATGATGCTAGAAGGTGGAAAGAGGAAGGGAATCATGTGTACAGGGAATCAACCCCAATAATTCCCTAAGGTCTTTGGTTGAGGTTGTGACTAAGGTTTTGAGGAGGTCAAAATGTTGCTAGATGTGATAGTGCACAAATCCAATATATCATTCAGTGAACGAGGAGGTGGTAAGGACAAAAAGGTGTTTGTCAAAGGAGCATTGGAAAATATGCCTAGGCCAATGACAGACAGGGAAGGTATGGACACGTTGTCAATGGTAGTGTCGATAGTAGGGTGGATGTGTTCCGATGTGGTCGATCCCATTGGATCATAATACGTTAGTTGATCGATGGTCATGATATTCCCATCATGGGGGAACATTAAGAGTCAAAAGACGGTAGAGGAAATGACTCGCATTGCATACATATATCTACATCCTAGGAGGAGTTTGTAATCGAGTTGGGCATTGAAAACCTCCATGTTAATCAACATTATTTTGTCATTTAACTCAATAGGTACATTCATGAAGACACCCTGGGGTTAAGCAGCACGACCATCATAGACACAAAGAGTGGTGGAAGAGGGTTGAAGGGTGTGGGATCCAAGTTTCTTCCAAACAAAGGTTGACATGACATGGGTGGATTCCCCCCCATCGATGATGCATCGTTCAATGACCAAATTCTGAATCGTGACCAAAAGTTGGAAGGAAATGGATGATGGCATCCGAGGTTTTCCTTGATCCATTTTGAAGGTGATCAAACTAGATTCAGAGGGATCAACAACATCTAACGTGGATAACAACAATTTTCATTGAGAAGGAGAAGTTTTGAGAACTTCCAGAGTGGACATAGCCTAGGGAGACTGGGCCAAGTCGTCGATAATATTGTATTTGAGCATGGCTCTAGTAGTGGAGTTGTTTGCAACGCGAAACAAAGGCAACCACAGGACTTTGGAAATCTTGACCATGGTGGGTCTCAAAAAATGTAAAGAGATATCAGGAATGGTGGAGGTAGATTCCACAAACAGATTAACATTTTATGTGGTGGAGCCATACTGTTTTCATCGAGTCTGTAGGTTGACATAAGACAATAATGGCATAAGGTGATGGACACCAGGATCAATGGGTTGACCTGCAGAGGTGGTTGTAGTGGTTTGTGTTACCAAGGATTGGCATGCAATAATTCCTTGATTTAGTAAGGGGTTTTGTAGTACCATAGGCAGAGGGCTTGGTGGTGTTGGGTTTGGCTGAGTCAGAGTAGCTGCGTTTGGGTCACGTTGATTATCGGTTTGGATTAAATGGAAGACGTGATTCATATAAGGAAAGCGATGTGTATAATGGTTGTAAGTGTTACAAATGGCACATAGATGGTTAGTCCACAGCTGAAGGTTATTCCCAGGTCTAGGTGGACGTTGGGGATTTGTGTAGGGGGATTGGCTCTATTGTTGTTTGGAGGGTTAGGTTGTTGGCCACCTCCTTGAGGTTGGTTATTTCCCTGATTCCTACATATTAGTCATATTCCCTTCCCTTGTTGGTTATTGGGGGCAGGTTGATTAGGGAGGTTTTGTTGTGCATAGACCTGTCCTTGAGGAGCAGGAGGATTTAGGACTAGAACAGGAATAGGTTGCAAAGGTGGTGGGAAATAGGAAAAGAGCAGTTGGGGGGGATACAAATCCAATCGTCTGGCCATCACACAAGTGTGTCGAGCAATTTGTTTTGTGAACGTGAGGAACTGGTGCGGGAGGTGCATAATAAGGTGTGTCTCTCGACTGATCCATTACACGTGAAAAATCAGGGGCGTAAATTGGTTGGGAAACACTAGGGGTGTTACTGGAATGAGGTGGAATCGAATGAGAGCTCATGTAAAAGTGGGGATGATGAGTAATAGATCCAATGACTCCATTAGTAGCATGGGATGCCCCCATCATATCTTGACGCAAGGAGCCAACACCGGGAGCATCAAGTATAATGGTATATAGATAACCCGATTGGGTGTATATGAGATCAAACTATTATTCCTTTGGGATGGATTCTTCCTTGTTTGTGGGCGCTCATATGCAACATCCTTGGAAATGGGGTGGAGTAAGGTTTTAAGAAACCAATATAGGAAAATCTTATAATTTAAGTGGGTCTTACACAAGCTACGGTGATGACACCGTTCATGGATATGATCTATGATATGGGTAGTTGTGTTTTATCTACAGGATAATAGAATTTCCACACCCTCATCATATCAAATGGGTAGCTCAAAATATTGGAGAAACATTGAGGCTAATAAGGAAAAGTCTTGGTAGGTGGCATGAGGCAGTTTGATATACCATTTGGCCACAAAAATTGTGAGTGTGTGATGGAATAACAACAATCAGATAGAATCATCCACTATGTTGTTAGATGAACACCATAAGTGGAATGACATAATATGGTTTTGGGGGACTTCTCCCACCTTTCCCTCAAATTTAGGGATATCTAAATCAAGCTTGGTAGGCATGGGAGGCCATAATGGTTTATGATGAATGTTTTTATTGGTCAACCATTTGAAATTAGGAATTTTGAGGATAGCCATGAAAGGTAAACTAAAATAGAGAGTGGAACAAGAAGGGCTGACAATGGTGCCTGTTAACCCAAAAAAATCCTCACTCAGCAATACATGGCCTACACCACCCAAGGACACCCATGTACGACCCTCATTTCACCCCATTGGACCCCACACCCTCAAAAAGGCTCAAGAATGAGCAAAAGGGCTTAAAACCCCCAAAAAAGAGCCTAAATAGTTCTCCTAGGGGCTAAATCCTCCAAAAAGGGGCTAAAACCCCTCAAAGGAACTAAATATAGGGAGAAAGGGGCTAAAAGCCTAAAAAAGGGGCTAAAGCCCCAACCAAGGGCTTAAAACCCTAAAAATCCCCAAAAAAGATATAAATAGAGGGGTGGGGGTCACTTTGAAAACATTCCTCCCTTGCATACTATTATGCTTCCCGTGGATGCCTTGAGACCCTTTGTCTCTCAAGCCACCCACGCTCCCTCTCCTCCACTCTCCATTGAGCCATAGCTCCCCCATCCAAGAGAGGTGCTTCTCCAAGCCAGGGCATGGTGGCCCATTTCACCAAAGAGAAGGTATACCAAGGTTCTTTTCTTGCATTTGCTTTAATATTGTATAGTTTTTTCTAACCCACTTTTGTTTCCAGGTTTATTTCTAACATGTTTTTGCAGGTATTTTGTTTCTAATAGTTTTTTGCAGGTTGTTGGAGCTAACCCTAACATTGTTTGCAAAGGGGTTTCCAGCCATTCCATTTCTTGTTTGTCCTTAACTTTCTTTCTATCCGTTTTTATTGTATTTCACCTGCAGGAACCTACCCTTCCATCCTATAGATAGAAGGTAGTCATTCCTGCCCTGTAGCAAGGGAGAAATCCATGCTACAGAACTGGCGACCATACCAGGTCGATCCCACAGGAGCCCTGGGTCTGTTGTTCAAAATTTCAAATTTTAGTTTAGTTTTTTGTCCTAGGTTAATTTTTTTGTCAAATCTAGTTTAAATCCTGTTTATTTACAATTTATGTTCCCGTCGAGCCTCCACAAGGAAAATTTGAGTCCATTTGGCCACAGTACAGGTTACTGTCGGCCGGATCTGACTCGGGATAAAAAAAACTCCCAGTCCGGAGCAAGTCGCACTTATCGGGCCTAAATAGGGGAACAGGTCACTCATTTAGGCCTCACAGGTGTGACCAAGTCATCCTTTTTCCCCCGAAAGGTGTGACTTTCTTCAGAAAGATAGACCGCTTCTGTCTGCAAAATTTGAGCGACCCCCTCACCTGTTTCTAGAAAAATTTGGCGACCCCATAGCCACATTTGAGCCAAAACATGCGATTTGTCACTCAAAAGTTGGTTTTTAATAACTAAGGACTGTTAGTGCGGCTCAGCCGCCTCTGTCCCGCAAAATTGTTTCATTTCTGTTTCTATTTATGTTAATCACAATTTCATGTATAGAACAAAGTGTAAGTTAAAAAAATTTAATGGGTTAATGAATAAAGCTTAACTAAAACTTACCTAAAATAAAAAATCTTTCTTACCCTTCCTCCTCTACCCAGTCATCACCCTTTGGTGTATTTTGGGATAAGGCAAAGGGCACAGCTCATATAGTAATAGGCCCTTCACCCAATATTATTCAAAACCACTAAAAATGGGTGACTTGGAAGGTAGAGAGGGTAGAGAAGGAGGGATTATAATGGTGCTAAGCATCCTCCCTATTGACCAACCTTGCATATAGGAGGTGACCTGTGGATCTAATGATGGGCTTAGTCCCATTGTGTTGAGAGCCCAACACCTTCTCTTGGTTGAAGAAGAATATAGGTGTAAGGTAGTCACCTAGTTAGGCTATCACAATTCAGGGTAAAAAATGGTATCTGTCTACAAAATTTTTGTTTATTTACTACTTTCAACCACAATATGATGAACTCTGCAAAATATTCATAAACCATTTGCAGCCACCAGATAACAGAAAAACAAAAATACATACACATCATACCACGTAAATCAACCCAACTCAGTTCATGACGCTGAGAGAGCCACTAAAATTTACAAATATACACTAAGTTAAACATTTGTAGTCTTTGAGGACATAATTCCCTAACTGCCTCAACCATGGGAAGTACTTGGGCTCAGCCCAAAAACTCATTGTGAGGAGTACCATGGGAACCCCAAAGTAGCTGTCCGCTGAGAGGAATTTCCAAGCGAAGTGGGAAACAACCCCCACCGATTGAGTAGAACACCCCAAACTTGCATAGTGGAATCTGTGAATTTCTTGGTGTCCTACTCTAACTCATCGAGCTGTGTTTCCAGCTCTTCTATCTTTCCCTTTCTCATAGCTATCTATTCTGGTGGCGTGGAGGGGTGTATCAACTCGTCCAAAATGTTGGTTTTGCTCTGTAGTTGCTCAATAACAGCTCCAATTTTATTTTCTCTTGCTACTGCATCTATCTCTATGGTGTTTTCCTACATGCTGATAGGCATCTGCTACTACCACTTCCAACTCAACTCGGCTATCCAAAAGGTGCACCTTCTCAACAACGAGGCGATCGGTTTCCTTCTTCAACTCTGTGATCTCCTGTGCATTTTTCATCTTCAATTCCTCATGTTGGTTTTTCTCTGTAGTTGCTCAATAACAGCTCCAATTTTCTTTTCTCTTGCTACTGCATCTATCTCTGTGGTGTTTTTCTACATGCTGATAGGCATCTGCTACTACCACTTCCAACTCAACTCGGCTATCCAAAAGGTGCACCTTCTCAACAACGAGGTGATCAGTTTCCTTCTTCAACTCTGTGATCTCCTGTGCATTTTTCATCTTCAATTCCTCATGCGCTTTCTTCAAGACCTCTATCTCTCAGTGTAACTCATATACCTCTTTTTGCATTGCTTCTTCCTTCTCTTGTGACCGCAATTACTGGTCGTTCATATTCTTCTACCTGTTAGCCAACTCTTGGTTGGAAACCGATTGCATGTGCACTAAATTCTGGGTAGACATCCTATTGATATACAATGCAATATTTTGCAACTGCTGTAGGGAGGTATTCAAGTCCTCGCATCCGACATCAATCGCAGTCAGGGGAATTTGAACATTCCTGGATCGTGGCTTGGTGCATATTTATGCATAATCCTGTGCAGGTACGCTCTCTGGTGCCTGCTTCAAAACAACATTATAAACATAATCCAATTTAGCTCTTACCTTGGAGAATCCTTCTTGTGATGATTTATTCATTTCCTTTGCAGTTGCATCAATTGCATCATTAATAGCCTTGACAAGTCGGTGTAGTTGTGCTTCCATTACTGATACGGTACTTTTGCTCGTAGCCTAATCCATGTGCCTCTTTGTTCTTATTTCCTGGAGCATGCACTGTGCTTTTGTTTCAATAGGTGTTTTTGTCGATGAGTCACCATCCGACTAGTGGTCATCTTTGCGCATAGGATCCTCAGGTGCATCCTTCAGGGTTTATGTCGATACTTCTACTATACTGACCAGTTCTCACCACTCTATAGGCCAACTATTAATAAATTCCTCCAGCTCGGCATCAGTCACCTTATACCTCATTGGTGTCCATTTCTTAGCAGGGTCGCATCATGCTTAAACGTAAAAAGTATGGGGTCCAATTGAAAAACGTGCAATCCTCTGATATTTTGTCATGGCTTCCTCCCTTAGCCTTGGAACTTTCATTATTCTTCCTGCAGTGCTTCCCAGTAGATCCAAAATTGGATTGAACAGTCTACCATTCTCTCTACTTCTTTAACCCACCATAATTTCTAGTATCTCGCACCTTTGCATACCTATATTGCTTTGACATCCATCCCTTGGTACTCATTTGGTTCCATCCAAGATGCTAGCACAATCAAAACGAGGAACCAACTATATGTGAATAGTATTTCACCTGTCTGGGTGGCCACTACATCCTGCGCTAACTAGTTCATTAGAAAAAGGGACCAGTTCATTTATGTGCCTTGTGCACATAACTCGTCACATGCGACCAACCTGGAATTACATTGAATCGGGCAATTCTTCCTTACTACTTTACTAGCCATAATATTGGCGCCAATACGTACCGCATGGTCATTGATGCTATCAATGTGGTAGGCCCTCCCGTCGTGCTCTAGAGCATAGTGCTTCTTCAGAGTCATTGCCAACTTCCTGCCATTATCTTTTCCCTAGATATACTATGAGGGGTTTGTCCCATCCTTGCATATCTTCGTTATTGCTGAAATAAACTCCACCGTGACTTCAACTGGCTAATTTAACCATAAATACCCATAATGGAAACATGTTGGAAGTTTTTTCATACATGCATTCTCCTCAGTTGGATTCCCAAAGTGCGGCATATTGATTAACTCGAACAATCCAAATGTTTCTAGTCCTCTTGCCCAGTCCTGCAGAATGCACTCTATCGGGGAACCTTCTACTGATACCACTAGAAGATATGGCTCCTTTGTGACATCCTTGAGTGCAATCAGGTCATGGTATTCATACTTCATCTACATCAGTGCAGGCACAATATCAGAAGTGCATACCATCCCATGTGGTATCACCGACATCTGGATCTAGTATCTCTGATTTTTCATGGGCTTCTTGGCCTACGCACCAAGTCGATTAGGGGAGATGTATCTAGGGATGTCCTTGATAGACACCCCTATTTTAATAGCAGATTCCATCACTCCAAGGCTCGACAGCCCTGTCTATGCAATTTTTTCTCCTTGAACCCTCGTGGTCATTCTGGTTCTTCTCTTCTGTGGTGCAGGAGAGCTAGTATTTTGCACCTTCCTCTTCATTGATGAGCCAACTTGCATACTGGCAACCTCTTCCTCAATTGCAACTAGTCTAAGCAGTGAATCTCACTCACTCAAAATCTCTACAATGTCTTGGTTACTCTACATGCCACACCAATTCCCTTCTAGACTTACTAAGCTCACACCCTCTATGGACTTAGCAACTTTCTTAAGCTTCTCAGCCTTTTCCAATGGTTCACTCGACAAGTAGGTAACTCTGCAACTCAACATAACTCAACTCTGCATAATGGTGTCTTCCAAACATAGAAAGCTTCCTCTTATAGCACCAAATCAACTCATACTTCATCATTATGACGTCAATTTGATCATCATGACCAAATCATGCATTAACTTCCCGAATCAACTGTCAATTCTGCCAACCCAACAGTCGGATTCGCCATCATTACACATCACTTTGATAAGAATCATTGGTTAACTAATTTTAACTGTCTTCATTGATTACTGATTTGACATATGTTCACAGCCCTGTGATTGTCATAGTATGACCTCCTAACTGTGCTCCTGAATCCTACTCTTGTGCAACCACTTCCTCTTGGTGCACCTTCCTTTCATGCATGATCCTAACTACATTTTTTTATTACGCAGTGCCTCAAGCACCACACGGTTATGTGCCCATCCTATAGTACTTCAACTTGGTACCATTCATTAGTTGTGGTAGTGTTGCACCATCTAACTATTGTAGCTAAACTGTGACTCCCGAGGTAATGGAATTAATAAGAAATGGATTTAACCAATGCATCTGTAACTTACTTGGATGCTTCATGAACTTACTATCATAAAACATTACCAAATCTCCTTGCTGAAACTATTTTTTCTTTATGTGGCGATCATGCCAAGCCTTCTGTCGATCCTTCTCGCCATGCTGATGGAAACCTGCTATAAATTGGCCCTCTTCAAGTTGTATCAACAGCTCCACACACTCCTCTACCTCTGCTTCATCATTTATGCTCATCACTACTGCAATGCGCATATTGGGGACAATGTACTCCATAGGCATGACTACCTCTTATCTGTATACCAATTTAAATGGTGTTTATCCTGTCAATCTCTTGCAAGTGGTGTGGTATTCCCACAACATTGTTGGAATATTCAGGTCCCAGTCATTGCGGTTAGCATTACATACCTTTGTAAGCGCATGCTCCAATATATTGTTGAAAGATTCTACTGTCCCATTTTCCCATGGATGATATGGGGTAATTTTCTTGTGTTGCACTTACAATTATTCCATTAGCGTGCTTACTATGCAGTTGATGAAGTGACCACCCTAGTTGATCATCAATATTTGTGGACATCCAGACCGTGTCACAATATTTTCAAACAAGAATCTTTTTGTTTTCATAGCGGTGCTATCCACGACATTTATGCTCGTCACTACTGCAATGCGCATATTGGGGACAATGTACTCCATAGTCATGACTACCTCTTATCTGTATACCAATTTAAATGGTGTCTATCCTATCAATCTCTTGCAAGTGGTGTGATATTCCCACAACATTGTTGGAATATTCAGGTTCCATTCATCACGGTTAGCATTACATACCTTGGTAAGAGCATGCTCCAATATATTGTTGAAAGATTCTACTATCCCATTTTCATGTGGATGATATGGGGTAATTTTCTTGTGTTGTATTTGCAATTATTCCATTAGCACGCTTACTATGCAGTTGATGAAGTGACCACCCTAGTCGCTCATCAATATTTGTGGACATCCAAACCATGTCACAATATTTTCAAACAGGAATCTTGTTGTTTTCATAGCGGTACAATCCACGATGGGTGTGGGATCCTCCCACTATGTCAAATAGTTTGTCATTGTGATTATGTACCGTGCCCCAGTTCTCTTCCCATGGGGGTTGATATGACCCACAAAATCCACAACCCATTTATCAAAAGGCTGCAAGGTTACTTGCAGTACTAGAGACATCTCATCCCATTGTCATGGTTTTCCAGTGCATTGATAGACATCGCAGGTACATGCGTAATCTATCACGTCATTATGCAAAGTGCGCCACCCTAGCCCTGAGCAAAGTACCTTCATCGCCATACTTTCCTCCAACAACTCCCGCATGTCCTTTAGCCAAAATATTCCCTTGTTCATGTGGTAGGACACATCATCGCAGAATCTCATCTGGTCCAAGTTTGTATAGGTGTACAACAATCAGTTGGAAATATGAATCCTTAACTACCAATTGCTTCTTTTGACTTGTTGAAAATTCCTCTGGTGCGGTTCCCTTCACCAAAAACTGGATTATTTGAGCACAGTAGTCATCTACCATGTTGACTCTGAACAACTACGCATCAAGAAATCCTTCTTCAATATTGGTGGGTTCCTCTCCTGTCTCAATTTGGGATAAATTATCAGGGCCAACATTCAAGCGACTCGGCTTCACAATTATCTCAAAATCAAACTCCTGAAAGAGAAGTAGCCAGTGGCAGATCTTCCCCCCCAACAAAGGATTATTGACTAGGTATTTCAAAGCATAATGGTCTGTAAACATCTTGAAATAACTTCCTAAGAGGTAATGCATGAATTTCGACAACACATATACCATTGTCGGACCTTCTTTCTCTGTGGTCGTATAGTTTTTATCGAAAAATGACAACTTTCGACTAGCGAAAGCGATCGGGTAATCAAGATCTCCTTCACTTGGTTGCACAAGAACCATGCCCAATGCAACAGATGATGCATCCACATGGACATGGAACACCTTGTTCTAATATGGGATGATTTGAAGCGCATTATGGACATCCTGATTGGCATCCTTGAAACTGAAAGTATGAGCAAAGCAACCCTTAGCTCCTCACAAGTGGTTATTTATCTACGTAACTCTGCTGATACATACCATGATCTTGGCATTTCAACCAAGCTTTGAATGAAGGAATGGGCCCATTCATCCTTTATTCATGATGCCTAAAGAGTCTGACATTCCATCAAGTGACTGCTAGGGTCATGCCTCCCATCGTACCTCCTAGTGTGATATATTTCTGCATCTTCGAAGCACACTATCATCAACCGTCGACACTGTTCCCATCCATTAATTGTCTTCTTATGAGTCACCCACCAGCGTTCTGGAGTATCCTTTAGTGCTTCCTCCAGCACCAACAATTGCTACAGTTTTGATACCTTCTCTTCAAACTCCATTAAGAACGTAGACAGCTTAGGCATCCCCTTGTAGATTGGAAATTCGATAGTCTCAGTCGCGACATGGCACAATGATTGCATGATCATACCACACTGCCTGAATGACACCTCATGTATGCAATTTTTCTAGTTTTCTAATGCATCATTAGAATCAGAAGACGCAGAACTAGCGCTGCACCAACCAAGTTCTCCATCAGCAGTTGGGTGGATGATCCCATCCCCTTAAAACTTCATCTTTCACTAGTTCAATATATCTCCACCCTTCATTTGGATCCATAAGAGCGATGACTCTGATTTCTTGATTCTCAAATGTCATCATTCACTTCTTAAAGTTAATTATTGTCATACTATCATTAGCCCATCTGATCCCGAGTAATGCGGGATAGGAGCCTATGTTGTCAACAACTTCAATCACATCAAAGTCAGCATAGGTTTTCATGCCTTCAACACCCACAACCAGGTTCGACACATGTCCAATTGGTTGTACTTTATCCTATTTAGCCAATCACAGCTACACAGAGGACCAGCCCAACGTTGCCCTCCCCATTTTCTGCCATGACTTCTTTGTCAGAATATTCACATTTGAGCCTAGATACAGAATTACTGAATCGACTTCACAGTCCCCAATCTGAATGTTCATGTGCATCTCTTTTCCCGTCTTTTTCTTATGAAAAGAGTTCACCATGGAGTCCTTCCGCTCCTTACCTAGGTGATGCAACATGTTCTCAATCTTGGCAAGAGAATTGGGATCTCTTTCCAACAACAAGAAAATATTAAAGAAATTATGCAAGGTACCATGTTGCCACGATGGTCCTGTTAACCCAAAAATCCCCCACACAGCTCTCCATGGCCTACACCACCTAAGGACACCATCCCACAACACTCATTTCACCCCATAAGACCTTCCATTTGACCCCCACGCCTCCAAAAGATCCCAAGGATGAATGAAAGGGATACAAACCCCCAAAAAGAGCCCAAAATAGACCCCCAGGAGCTAAATCCCTCAAAAAGGGGCTAAAACCCTGAAAGGGGCTAAAACCCTAAAAGGGGCTAAAACCCTGAAAGGGGCCAAAGTTAGGGCAGAAGGGGCTAAAGGCCCAAAAAAGGGGCTAAAGCCTTGACCAAGGGATTAAAACCCTAAAACCCCTTGGAAAAACTATATAAGGAGGGTGGACAGTCACTCTCAAAACACTCATTTGCATATTGTTATGCTGCCCGTGGATGCTTTGAGACCTCTTGCTCTCAAACCACCCACTCTCCCTCTCCTCCATTTCCATTTCTCCAAGCCATTGCTTCCCAACCAAGAGAGAGGTGCTCCCATGAGCTAGGGAATGGTGGCCCATTTCCACCTAAGTGAGGTATAGCTTCTTTTCATGCATGTTTATTCACTTGTTTTGTTTTCTAACCAATATTTCTAGTTGCAGGTTTTCCATTAACATTATGTGCAGGTTGTATTCATAGTAGTATAGGTTTATTTTGCAAGTTTTGGAGGTGGAACCCTAACCCATTGTGTGCAGAGGGGTCCAACAATGCTTAATCTCTTTTCTTTTATTTTCTGCTCTTAGATCTAGTTTGCAATAGCTGCCATTTACTTGTTCTAGTGTAGCTTAGCTTAGTTTAAATTCGTAGCTCTGTTTTTACCATTTTACATTCTGTTTTTTACTATTTTCTAAGGGTAGAAACCTACCCTTGTGCCCCAAGGGAGACATTTCTACCCCTGTAGTGAGGAGAAATTCTCGCTACAGCTTTAGCAACTCCATTGGGTCGATCCCACAGGATCCCTGGGCAAAAATCTCAAGTTTTTCAAGTTTTTCAGTTTTTACCCTATTTTTCAAAAATGTTATGTTAGATCTATTTAAATCTACTTTATTTTTTGTTTTCTATTAGTGTTGAAGCCTCTTCTAGGCTGAGCCAAGTCATACTGACCCTAGTACCAGTTACTGCTAGCCAGATCTAACCCTGCAGCACCAAAACCCCCCTTAATTGGCAGACAGGAGCACCCAGGGTGCAATTAATCCTTATACAGGTGCAACTTTGGCCCAGGAGCTCAAGTTGTGGCTGTTTTGGCATTTTGTGTGACCCCTTCGCTCATTTCTGGAAAAATCTCGCGGCCCCCTCATGGGATTTGGTCAGAAATGTGCGGCCTATCACACAAAAGTTGTTTTTCAATTTAATTAGCATAAATTTTCAGTTTTATAGGACTGTTAGTGCATCCCAGCCGCCTCTGTCCACCATCACAGGTCTCTTTTAATTCCAGTTTTAAATTTTTGCAAATAAATCAATGAACAATGTGTATATGCTAATCCAATCACTAAGGCTTAATAAAATCAACTAGTCTAACTAAAAATAACATAAATTAATCATCTTATTGCTGCCTTCCTCCTCTACCTATTCATCACCCTCCGAGGTATTCTGGGATACAATGAAGGGACAACTCGTATAGATCTAAGCACTCCATGGCATTTTTCCTAAACCACTAAAACCAGGTGACCTGGAAGGTACGGGGGGTAGAGAAGGAGGGCTTCTCACGACACTAAGTGTCCTCCCTACTTGACCAACCTAGCACTTGGGAGATGACCTGAGGATCTACGGATGGGCTTAGTCCCATTGTGTTGAGAGTCCAGCACCTTCTCTTGGTTGAAGAAGAATACCACTAAGAGGTAGACACTTAGTTAGGCCAACAATTCAAGGTTAATCACCATATTTGCTTACAAATTTCTGTTTATGTTTGCATACAAAACCATGATGTGAGATCTACCATGAATTCATAAACCATATTGCAAACCAAATACCAAAACAAGCAAGAAAACCAACACACCATACCACATAATTAACCCAACTCAGTTCATGACGCTGAGTGAGCCTTAAAATTTACAAAATTTACACTAAGTTCAATCAACTCTGTAATCTTTGAGGACATAAGTCCTTGACTGCTACAACTATGGGAAGTACTTGGGATTTTCCCAGAAACTCATTGTGAGGAGTACCATTGGAATCCCAAAGTAGTTAGCCGCTGAGAGGAATTGCCAAGCGAAACGGGAAACGACCCCTTCTAATTGAGTAGAAGCACCCATCAGAAACAAGCCAAGTATTGTCTTCTGGCAGTCTTGGTGGCTGAGAGAACGCCATTAGCCAATAGGAAGCCATTGAAATTGGGGTCCAAATTTCATACCCACCAGTTTCATACACACAAGCGAACACAATTGATCCTCCATGATATTCCTCACGCCTAAGAGATGAACCACCACCATTTGGAACACTCAGTTGGCACCATTGTAGCCATCCTCAGTGATCTCCCCACCATCAGAGGGCCACACCACCTCTTATTATGATTCATACCCATATCAGTTTGAACCAGACCTCCACACTGCACCATCAAGCCCCATAGCTAGTGTAAACCTGGATCCATTTTTCGATCTAATCTTAGCCAGTGGACCCATGTCCACATCACAACTAGTCACCCACAATGTGGAAAGTGGTCCAAGCATAGTCATGTAGACTGTCATTAGCCAATTGCCACCACCCATAGCGACTAGCCAAGCTATCCCAGTGGTAACACATGGGGGCAATGGCCCCTCCACACACACTGTCCCTCCTGCCACACAGGGGGGCAATGCACCGACCACTCACATTGCTCCTACTACCATACATGGGGGAAATTCCCTCGCTACCCATACCATCCCACCCACAGCACTTGGGGGAATTGGCCCATATGCCATGGTGCCACCACAAGCACCCCCAGCCATGCAGATGCATTATGCACCTGCAAACCCCACCCCCATTGTGGCCCCATCCCACATCAACTTGGGGTCAAATCTTCCATTCATGGCTCGTTTGAATTTTCCTGACTTGGCCAGATTGACAAATGACCCCATCCATCACTAAGCTTTTTTTCCACCCATGCTAACTAAGCCGCCATCGGAAATCCCAAAGTTTGAAGGTAAAGCCGGGGAATGTCCCCAAAATCATATAATGACATTCCATCTATGGTGCTCATCCAATAGCATCATAGAAGACTCCATCAGACTGAGGCTGTTCCAATGCACCCTTATAGGTGCCACAGCCAAGTGGTACATTGAGCTTCCACAAGCCAAGTATCTTGACTTCAACTCCCTAGCCTTCATGTTCCTACAGTATTTCCAACTTCCTATCAGATATGATGAGGGAGTGGAGATCCTGTTATCCTATCGCCAAAACACCTCCACTCACATCACCAATCATATCCATGAGTGGCGGTGACAATGTAGCTTATGTAAGATCCAACTTGATGACATGATCTTCTTGGATTGGTTCCTCAAGACTTTTCTCCCACCCATCGCAAAGGACATCGCATCTGAAAGTCCCCAATCTGAAGAAGAGGCCATACTAAAGGCCCAACAATTTTACCTCATTTACGCCCAATCGGGATACTTGTATACCGTCATCCCAGATGCTCCCCATCCAAGTACCTCTTACAGTGATGCACTGGGGGCATCCCACGTAGCTGACGGCATCATAGGGTCAGTCTCCCAACAACCATAGCCTCGACCGACACCATCTGCCACTGCATCACAACTAAGCAACACTGCTAATGTTGGTTATCAAAACCAAACTCGGGACTATGTGAGAATGATCTCCCAGTCTAGAGCAACAACCTCTTATGCACAACCTGTGCCACCGTAGTAGGCTAAGGCCATGGCTTGGCCAACACAACATTATGTGGGGAAAATTCCCACATTCGTGGCACCACCACCCCCACTAATATACTATGCACCACCAGTGAAAAAATTTCAAGCCCCCACCCCCACTCCACCTGCTCCGTTGGGACAAGTGTTCGCACAACAAAACCGTCCCAACTAGCCTGCCCCCAATAACCAACAAGAGAAAGCTAGGAATAACCATCCTCGCAACCAAGGCAATAACCAACCGTAGGAAGACAGTCAGCAACCAAACCCTCCCAATAATGTCGTGGCTAACTGGCCATCCAAAAACCCCCCAAGTAAAAATGCACCAAGACGCAATGCTCAGTTGTGCACAAACCAACCTTGTACACTCTGTGATTTTTATGGGAATTACACATTTGAGTGTCCCCTCATGGCTCGTGCTAAGTAGGCCATTCAAAACGAATCCCAACAAGCTGCCAATTCCCCCACTCAATCCCAACCGAACCAAGCACCGCAATGACCACCTCCCATGGTGCTTCAAAACCCACTACCAGTCCAAGGATTGGTCGCAACCGCTACCCCTCCCCAGGCCATTCCCAACACTCCAGGGGCACCACCCATGGCCGAAACAGTTGTCCACCACCTGATGACCATGACCACTGAAGAGGTCAACTTACAAACTAGATGAAACCAATACGGGACCACTACCGAACCTGTTGACTCATCAGTAGCATCTACGTCTAAGACAACCAACCTACCTCTCCAGTTACCCCCATTCCCATGCCCCCCCATACGCAGAATTGAAAATAACACCACAGTTAGAGCTGCAGGTAGCTATAGCATTGTGGATGATTTGTCCCAAATTCCAACTACCATGTCTGCTCTTGAGGTACTTAAAACATGCCCAACACAGTAGAAAGCCCTGCTAGCTACTCTAGGGGCAGTATACCCCTCCGATTCCAAGCTGATCACATTCGACAGAGAGAATGAAGAGTCACACATGCCCTCCACCATTGCCTTCCAAATCTTGATATCCATCTGGAACTTAGTTGTGCACCGATGCATAGTGGATGAGGGGGCATCCACGTGCATCATGTCTACCTTGGTTTGGCAGAAGCTTGGATCACCGATTTTGTAATCGTCCTCCATGACTCTACGGGCTTATGATGGACACCCCACTAAAGCCCAAGGAATCCTCCCCCATGTCCCCATCACATTAGCTAGGAAGATAGTCATGATCGACATTGAGGTCGTCAATGCTCAACTGGATTACAACCTTCTCCTCATGAGGAGTTACATGTATGCCATGCAAGCCGTAGCGTCACTGTCTTCCACCTCATGATGTCCCCCCATGAAGGGAAGATTATGACGGTTGACTAGCTCACCTACCATGATTTGCAAGGGTTAACAGCGCCGGCCAACATTATCCCTACCATCACCACCACTGAGCCGCAAGGGGAAAACACACATGCTAATGTCATCCATGTAACCAACGCTATGGTTGAAAACACACCAGCCTCCCCACCATTGAATGTGGACCCTGGGTTGTTTACCAATCCCACCATGATGGCTCCTTTCCCATTGGTGTCACCACCACTAACACAAAAGCAAATTGCGAACTTGTGCATGGTCTCATCAAGCACCAGTGCACCCAAACAACAATTGCAGCTACAGTCCCAACCACAACCACAACAGCGTTCGCAGCCACAATGCCAACAACAGCCATAGCATCACCCGCAGTAGCAGCATTGTGTGCAGCCGCAACCACAACCTCACCCTCACATGCAACTAGCTGGGAGTTATGTGGGCTCATCCCCAATCCATACAATTCCCTTCCTCTTTCCCCCACCTGGTGTCATGAGCAAGCCGTTCAAGGCCACCTTAAGCCTACCCAACTTTACGTTGGGGATCTCGGTGTGGCATCTGGATCCACCAGCTCAACCACCAATGCCCCAGGTTGTGTTAACTATGGTGCAACCTATTTTGGTTGAGTCTCACCCCCACCTGGTCCGCATAGGCCAACCACTGCACCCACATCTGCACCACCCCAACCCAAAAGGGCCGGGGGAAAGAACACCAAAGCCATCGTAGAACCACGACAAATCCCACCTTGTTCCATCTATGAACAATAGGGCCATCCAACTCAGGATTGCCCTAAAATCCCAGTGATCTGTGCGCATCTAGACGCCATGGACATGAATGAAAACATCCCCGTGGTTGAACTCCCAACTGCGCCAACAGTAAAAAACAAGGCATTAAGGACAAACCATGCTTGCACCCTTTGCAGCTTGTATGGGCATTATTCCCACCATTGCCAAGACCTACCTGAATTTTGAATGGCTCTCGCTGAACTCCATCACCATTCCCTTGAGTCTAAGATGACCTTGATCGAAGAATTTCACCCACCACCTCCTTCATCAGACACCATGTCCATTTACATGATGTCCAATTCCCCTGACCAGCTCATCCCCATCTCCAATGATGATCCATCAAACCTGTCTCTTCATTGCTTCAACAACGATGAGGAGATACTTGAAGCTCTGACCGCCCTAGAATACCCATGGGACAACATGCACCATCACTCATTCTTCCTTCCGAAAGAGCGTGCATCACAGTCCAACCAGTTTTCTGTGGAGACCAAAGATTTCATCTATGGGAAGGTTGACTAGTTCAAGAACCCAATCCCAGCACCTGATGCCTTCAAAGAAGGGAACATGGTGAACATTTCATCAACCATTAAAATCAACATCTCAACCAACTCTGAGATCATTGAAGAAATCATGCTAGGGGCATCTTGCTCCCCGGAAGAGGTCGATGCCTACATCACTCTCTTCCAAGAATTTCGTGACATCTTCACCTGGTCATACACTGAAATTCCCGGCTTAGATCCATCCATCGTGGAACACCAAATCGACACATGGCCTGATGTGGCACCCATCTTCCAAAAGCAACATCCCATCCATCCATCCAAAGTGGCTACGGTGAAAGCTGAGATAGAGAAGCTGCGCACAGCAGGCTTCATTTATCCCATTGCATACACAACATGGGTTTCTAATCCTGTTCCCGTGAATAAAAAATAGGGTACCATTTGTGTTTCCACAGACTTCAGTGATCTTAATGGGGCATGTCCCAAAGACAAATTCCCCACCCCATTCATCAACCAAATCATTGATGCATGCGCCGAACATGAAGCCTTCTCCTTCATGGATGGATTTTTCGGCTACAACCAAATCCAAATCCGGAAAGAAGATCATTACAAAACTACATTCACAACCCCATGGGGCACATTCACCTACCGAGTTATGCCCTTTGGCCTCAAAAATGTTGGATCCACCTTCCAGCGTGCCATGACACACTGCTCCCACGATCTTGTGCACATCATGTTGGTTTGTTTCGACAACCTCATTGCACGGTTGCAAAACCACACACAACACATAGATGACTTGCGACAAGTCCTAACGTGATGTCACCAGTATAGGATCCACTTGAACCCATCCAAGTGTGTTTTATGTGTCCCCGCGGGCCATCTCCAAGGATTCGTCGTGTCACACAAAGGAATGACCGCTGATCCTGGGAAAGTCCAAATGAATTCCCCCCTAACGTCACCCCTTTGAGTGATAGCATTCTAAATTGTATTATAGTCTTTCCATTTTTTTGTTTTACACATTTTTCTCGATTGAGTCTTATGTATTGTTTCCTCTCATTGCTTGAGATGGAGCACACATCAGATCGGTATACGGGATTTGCAGATGGTACCCAAACCTCGCCTCGGTTGCATGGGTAATCTACTCTTCATAGCACGAGTTGATCCACATCGATGGAATATGAGTGGGCACTGCAACCAACAACCAGGTGGAGTATGATGGTGTCAATGTCCTCTTCGACACTGCTCTACAATTAGGAATTCATCATCTCGATGTCTTCTTAGACTCCCAGCTGCTTGTTTCTCAACTGAACAATCACTACCGATTTTGTGATCCCTACCTCTTTAGGAAGTACCTGCGCACTAAACACATGGTTAGAACATTTGAATCCATCACATTCACACATGTTCCCAGGAGCCTCAATAGCATCGTAGATCAAATGGCTAATGACATTTTAAATTGGCACATCCATAACAGTATATAGGAAACATACAACCATAACATAATGCATAATCATGTCTAAAAATACACACACATTGTAATAATACATCACATAGACATTTGCATCCCACAGCATAATAAAAAGACTCACATATTGAAACCACAAAAGCACATCCACGTGCGTAAAAAATATATATAGACATAAATCCATAAGTCGCATCTCCACAACATGTCCAATACAAAATGAGAAGCCACATATGCTTTCTCAACAGGATATACATAGCGACACAAAACATTAGAGGAAATTTCAACTCAAAATGGGCCTTTTAACTTTGATTCAAATTCCATGTCATCATGTGCTAGCCAATGAAATTGCTTTAAATTTGAAATACCGTATATGTCTTAAACACTTTTCTAATATAAATTTGGGGATAGGTATCATAAAAAAAAACTATTTTTTTTGTTTGTATTTTCGACATATCTCCCCATGTTTTTACTCAAATTTCGATTGGGAGAGCTCATTGGATGCAAAATTAAATTCTGCATCCAACAAGTACCCACTCGGAATACTTTCAACGGACCCCGCTACCCCAAAAACAAGAAATACCTGAAAAATGTGATGATGATGTCATCATCACATTTTTTTTAGGTATTTCTTGTTTTTGGGGTAGCGGGGTCTGTCAAAAGTATGTCGAGTGGGTACTCATTGAATGCAGAATTTAATTCTGCATCCAATGAGCTCTCCTGATCAAAATTTGAGTAAAAACATGGGGATATATGTCAAAAATACAAACAAAAAAATAGTTTTTTTCTTTTCTTCCACCAAAATTAATAAATATTATTTTATTATTTTAACTATTATTTTATTAATTCTTTTTAGGAGGCCCATTTTGAGTTTAAATTTCCTCTAATGACTCCTAAGTGCACCAATGCACTAGGGGCAGCACCATCAGCTACTAATTCAAAGTCACCCGGAACCGGTTCGAGACACCTCTCACACCTCCGGGCTCAAATTTATATCTCTTTATGAGACAATCATCTCATGTTTAATAAATTAATTTTGGGACCATTTCCCACAAGTCACCTCAATTCACGAGCCATGACATGGCGATGCGAGTGTCTACGAACCTGTACGTGTATCACACTTCTTAACAGCTACTCATGCGAGTTTTCAGGCCGTCGCCCGTTAAGGATTGTACTATACTTTTGTTTTTGTATTTATAATTGTCTTTTTTCACCGCACCTTATGTGGACATCTGGACCATCGCCCACAAAACCCTTTGTTTTTCTTCCATGTATTTGACATAGAAGTGTCCTCGGGCTGCCGCCCGTCAAGGACTGTAATTTTAGCTTTTATTTTGCATTTTTAACACATATATTGTCGTTTCTTTTTACCGCACCTGACGCGGACCTCTAGACCACTGTCCACAAAAAGTTTTCTTTTCTTGCACGTATTTGGCATATAAGTGCCCTCGGATTTGCACTCACAATGCATGTAGTCAAGTTCATCCACCGCAACACACACACATGCTCTCTTGACCTCTGTTCGAGAGCCACCTCGGTTTGCGTGCCTCTGCCGCACCGTCTCGCAGGCCTTTGCCGCGATCAATCCCACGCATGCATTGGTATGTTTGAGAGCCTTCTGCTCCGTCCATACTGCATGGATTACCATTGGACCTCTGTCCACTGTCCTGACATGGGGCACCGCATGTGCCACCATCGGTTGACCACATTGGATTTTTGTTTAAGCTCTTTTCTGACTCCTTAAAACAATGAAAAGATCGTCGAGCACAACTGCTTCCTTTCCCGCTCACTAAAGTATAGGAAACGGCATTTACATCATCTCGTTTACCTCTTTTTGTGGACCATGTAGACCATTCCATGAAAAGGACCTCCTTGGCACACTCAAGTCAAGACCGTTCCCCTCTACATACTTTTGTGCTTTCTCGGGCAGAGGGGCCACACTTTATGAAAAAGCTCACCATCAGTTGTCATTAAGCTCTTTTCCAGCCGTTTCAACAAGAAAATATTGCCGAGCAAACTTGGTTTCATTCATGCTCATAAAAGTATCTGAATGATCGTCCAGTCAGTATAGGTTTAACCTTTTTTGGCCTGATTGGACTACCAACGGTAAAGAAGTCTCTCATCCCCTCCAGGATGGGCGAGCTCTCCTATGTATACTTTGATCCTTTTTTGGGCATAAGGAGACTACCAATGAAAAAGAGCCCCCCACTGGAGTCTTATTCGTGCTTTCAAACTCTCTAAAAATGAAAGCACCATCGAGCATTTACCTTCTCGGGCTCGCCAAAAATCCATGAGATCGTACCACAACGATGTCCCTAGACACCACCCCACAGAAAATAGTTTGGCAGCATCCCCACATTGGGTCACCTTTATTCAGAGTAGTCTGCAATGTGTCTTCCTTGGATCCCATCAATGTCAAAAGTGTCCACCTCCTCCAAGTATTTCCCATCTGTAGTGACTGATTCCCAGTATTACAGCTATGATCCCATTCCCTTGAGTAAGTTTCATTTGCTTCCTGGTCCGCCCTGCCGTCATACTCTGAACAAAGTAAGTTTGAGTCTCCCTCCCCCCCCTGCCCCTGTTCAATCTTTCCCTTCCCTCCCCTCCCCCCCAATTCAGTGAGTCAATCAGTAGATTGCTTCACACCTTTCGGTTATCCCTCATGCTCATGGTCAAGGAAACATCATTGCCTTGGCTAGGGGCAGGTCTCCCTCTATTGACGCCAACACACATATTCCATAGGATAGACCTAGAGGTCACTGTACCTTGGTTTCATTAACATCATTGATGAGTTCCTTGGACCACTTGAGAGGAGTCCTTAGTGCCTCTCGGGATGGTTGTTTCTCACATGCTCGACTTCAACTTCATCATCACACTGTTGAGATTCGTACAGGGTTTGTTCCACACAATATTTGGTTGAAGACCCCGGATGTCACCCGACTCTAGCACATTGGTGAGTCCACTCGTGGGACCTAAACAGGTTATGTCCCTTGTGATTTTTGGGTGATTTTCAGGTTACGTTGGAGACAGTGTTCAGAAGCCCCAACAGTGCTTCGATATACCTTTATGATTGATACAACATACTTGTACCACAGAGACTCTGACTCTCAATCAGCGAGTCCATACAGCTATGTACCATTCCAGATCCAGTAGACCATTAATCATGAAGATATAGCATTCCATGAGAATGCCATGGGTCCAATGTACCAGATCAGTATTGTATTCATCCTCACATAGAGGCAACCAGCATTGTAATATCAGTTGTACATGATCGGCTCTTGTATTTTAAAGCATAGATCAAATGATTCTTTTAACATTATCACGAGCATGGGAATTCCCGCCTCATCCATATATATGTCACATATTTATTGTATCTCACCCATTTATGGGAACCAAATTAATACGAAACCAAAAGCCACCATGCCCCAGCCCCGAAAGCACCACCTCTTGACAGCAAATCCTATGATGTCCATTGGCCATATGTTGAGCTCCTGCCCTCACACATCAGGGGGTAATCTATTAACCCAAAATTCCCCCACACAGCTCTCCATGGCCTACACCACCCAAGGACACCATCCCACAACACTCATTTCACCCCAGAAGACCTTCCATTTGACCCCCACACCTCCAAAAGAGCCCAAGGATGAAGAAAAGGGCTAAAACCCCCAAAAAAGAGGCCAAAATAGACCCCTAGGAGCTAAAGCCCTCAAAAAGGGGTTAAAACCCTGAAAGGGGATAAAGTTAGGGCGGAAGGGGATAAAGGCCCAAAAAAGGGGCTAAAGCCTTGACCAAGGGATTAAAACCCTAAAACCCCTTGGAAAAACTATATAAGGAGGGTGGGGGGTCACTCTCAAAACACTCCTCATTTGCATATTGTTATGCTTCCCATGGATGCTTTGAGACCTCTTGCTCTCAAACCACCCACTCTTCCTCTCCTCCATTTCCATTTCTCCAAGCCATTGCTTCCCAAACAAGAGAGAGGTGCTCCCATGAGCTAGGGCATGGTGGCCCATTTCCACCTAAGTGAGGTATAGCTTCTTTTCATGCATGTTTATTCACTTGTTTTGTTTTCTAACCAATATTTCCAGTTGCAGGTTTTCCATTAACATTATTTGCAGGTTGTCTTCATAGTAGTATAGGTTTATTTTGTAGGTTTTGGAGGTGGAACCCTAACCCACTGTGTGCAGAGGGGTCCAACAATGCTTAATCTCTTTTCTTTTATTTTTTGCTCTTAGATCTAGTTTGCAATAGTTGCCATTTACTTGTTATAGTGTAGCTTATCTTAGTTTCAATTCGTAGCTCTATTTTTACCATTTTACATTCTGTTTTTTACTATTTTCTAAGGGTAGAAACCTACCCTTGTGCCCTATAGGCACAAGGGAGCCATTTTTTCCCCTGTAGTGAGGATAAATTCTCGCTATAGGTCTTGCCTCCAATGAAGAATCAAACGCAAAGGGAATTTCATAGACAGGCTACTTACCAGGATTCCTTCTGATCACATCCCATGCTTCAAATAATGTATATCTTTCAGCAGCGATGTCAAATGGTGCCTTCTTTTTCCCTTCCAATTAGACCTATGGACTAGGGCCATCCTCCCCAGTCATCACACCTCCACGGGTGACAATAGCAACATCAAAATCCTCTGTTATGGACTTTGCTGAGATTGTCGCAACTGTCGATCCTTCAATATGGTTTTTCAACTGATTATGGTTCATCAATGGAGGGTTCATGGGTTGATTCACAGTCTAATTCTAAAGTGGAATTTGATTCTAAGCCTGGTTCTGCAACTGATTCTAGTTCTGTAGCTGATTTTGATTCTACAACTAGTTCTGACTCTACAACTAAGGAGCATTTCCTTCCTGCCATCTTGTGATTAATTGTGGATAGTTCTCGACAGTGTGATCAATTGCAGTACAGTATGTACACAAACACTGCAATTATGGGTAATCTCTCTGGTAATGTTCAAATACCCCACAAATGTAAAACTGGACAAGTCCCCAACCTCATCCTCCTGCTCGACCAAATTATCCTCCTCTTCCTTGGAATCCTCCTTGTTGATGGTACTGTGGTTGAGCCAATTTCTCTGGAGGGGGATTTGGCTACTATTGAGCATAGTGCAATGCCTGAGCATACTGTGGTTGTGGAGGAGCCATCAACATCTGATTATAGTGTTGATGTATTTGTAACTTTGGAATGTATTCACTTGTATATCTTATGTATTGTACCCCGATGTTTGTTATAGGAAGTATCTGTAATGTAATTTAGTCATGTCATACCCCAATGTTCCTATCGGGAGATTCAATAATGTAAACAATTCATGTAAAGGCATTGAGGTTAACCCTCCATTGTAAGTCGGGGCAATAGTCCCCACAATTGAGTCAATTTTAATCCTCCTTGTCGATTGGAGGGAAAAGTCCCCACAGTTGTGGGGCACTAGGGTTATTAGACTCTCCTAGAGATGTCGGCCCTAGTAAGTAATTGTTAAGTGAGGCCAACTTGTTGGAGTGAACATTAAGTGAATGAAATAATATAAATAGAGAGTGAGCCTCTCTATTTATCATACACACACTCACTGTTACGGAGAGAAATTCCTATGGCTTGGGGTACCACAACAGACAGCTAGACTCCAGAAATCAATCTTTCCCAATATGCAATAGAAATAAAAACATCTAACACTAAAGGATCAAACCTCGTACCTTATTCCGGATGGTTGAAGTAGATCCCCGTTGAGCTTTCCAATCTTCAGCTTGAATTGTTATAGCACGTCCTCAACAATAAGTAAACAATACAAGCATACTATATTTCATGGTGTTATATATATTCTAGCATATATAATCAATAATGTATAAGCATTTGACATATTCCAATGGATACAATATTCATTCAAATACACATTACTAGACAGGAAAAGATATTTCTATTAATATGAATCAGAGATTACAAGTGACAACCTCTGACGACACGTCTGCGAACCGGAGAAACTGAATCCCCCACTTGGGCCTCCACCACCTCAATCCTCCATCACTTCGATAGCAAGCTTACTAGCAAAAGGAAAGCTTGGGAAGAACACAACAATGCTCCAAGGGACAAAGGGATGCAGACTCAAGCATAAGTTCTGGCAAAAATGGACTATAGTTTTGTTACTCTCAATTCTCTCTTATGCTTTCAATGTCTCAATGGGTTCCTTATATAGCTTTTCAAAGGGATACTGAAAGGTTGAATCTGTGTGATCTCAAGGCATATGGAAGGCCAGGAGTCATATGAGTCGGATCCAAGTCAAGGAACGCTCCAAAAGGATTTGGATTATGTACACATCCCAATGTACATGACTATATAGGGAATATCTGCGTATGTACATGGTTATCGGGGAAAAGGCCGCGTATATCACTTTAATTATGTTTTTAGGGATGGTCAAGGATACATCAAAAGACAAAAAGTGGTCTATAGGGGCTAATGAGTCTGCAGCGGGACAGGGGAAGGCCATACAATGTGTGATTCACCTAGTGTGGTGAAATCCGCTATAACAGATGCCCCCTAATGTATGAGATCAGAGGGGTTATACGATGGCTGAAATACATGATAAGTCCATCCCAAAAGTGAAGTGATGAAGGTACCCAAATGGAAGACCAGCCACCCAATCAGCATAGTACAATAATACAACTCTGCATATAACTGCAAATACATATAGCAGTCCTGGATACATAAGAGTACAATGGCCATGAATAGGAATGAAACATGATAACACATATGTGGTCATCGCCACGTACAATATACATAGATCAGAATCTCCATGATGAAGATATACAAAGGACCATGATCTCCACAAAGGCTGAAGATATATAACAGATCAAGATCTCCATAGTGGCTGGAAATGTCTGACATATACTAGAACAAGTCACGAGAGCTGAAATTTCATGAACACTGGCATGATCAAGGAGGTAACATATAGTGGATGCCACCAATCTGGAAGGTCTTCTACACACACCGCTACAAGTACATGCCCTACTATGCGAATAGAGGTGTCGAGGTTGAACATAGTATTCCATCGTCTGATTATCGGTCATTGATGTATATCGTTAAGAGACGTGAGATCACCCACCAATAATGAAAATGGGAATCAAGGTACTAGAGTGCAAACTAACAAGTGTGAATAAATGTGTTGAGGTTGAACACTTGAGAGAATCCATCGATCAGGGGACATTGATGTATTCCCAAGAAACTGTCGATGGCGAGAGAACCTGCCACTGATGACTGCAAGTCTCAAGGCACTCAAAATGACTCTAGACTCCAATCCCAGAATAAATGATATAAAGTTGATGGGATGAAATCCACTGGAAGGAGGGCATTAGGGCATCCCCCATCATCCAACACGAGGTACTCAGCAAAGCTGTATAATGTGGAAGGACTCGATCATAAAGTGCACGAACCAGTAACTGTACCGGGAATGGCTGACATGCAAAGTCAAGATAACTGAGGAATGGCCGACTCAGGTTTCAACTTCCTTCGAACGAGAGCATAACGGCGTATGGTGACTGAATGAAGGTAGCATAGACTCGATATACAAACTGGGACATCTCTATGATGCAGGAGGCATCAATAGAGGCTCCATAGGGACTGGAAGCTTAACCAGTCGGTGGAGATAAACTCAGATAAACGAGTACAGCTCCTAAAGTCAAACTATAACCCAACCAATGGATGTGTTATATAGTGCTCTGTTCGAAGGCGACACGACCCAACAACTGCCAAAGATAATATCTTTTCTTGTCCGGCTTTTTGGTTTTTTTATTTTTTTGGACTTTTTCAGTTATTTGAAAAGCTTGAAAAAAGAATAAACTAGCTTTATAGTTACAAACTAGGAGGAGATGAGTGTCATGCGGGCAAAAAAACTAGTTCCAAGCAGTGGAACATACCTATGCTCAATGCAAGGATACATGTGTAGGATATCGACACTCAGGGGAAAATCCCCTCCTGGTAAAAAGGGCATCAAGCTGTGAAGGATATAAAGAAAGGCTCTGCATGGATAGACATGAGACAAGCTCGGGCTATATGGCTGAAACGCAATGTCAGGGGAGCTAGCATAAAGCTCAATAAGATAGGCAAAGCTTATGATAATGCATCTACAACTTGATACAAGGGAGTCTGGGGGATCATGGCCAGCATAAGATCAAGGGGAGTATGAGGCTCTTGCTAAATGTCATGGCAATACTATACAACGGACTCCCACACCCTAAAGGGGGAAACATCAGCATGGGCACCAAATGCAAATAAGGTGCTAACTAGGGTACCCATGTAAGGTGAGGCTCTACCACTCATATCATGCCACTTCTATAGAAGAAAGAAGGTTCCGTGACATAATAGAGTGGGTTCGTACCTAAGGATATAGTGACATGGTCATAAGTTCATGCAAAATGCAAACGGTGGTGAACCTAACCTATATGCCAGTGTAGACGTTATACCTGAGATCAGTACGAACGGGTCAATCCACAGGCTGAAACGGCTCTGAAAACGGTCTTCTACATCACAGATTAGGTCAGAAACGGTCCAAAATGGTTAGAAACGGTCAAAACTATAGGAAAGGGGTTAAAAATTTTCAAATATTTGAAAATTTTTCTATAAATAGTAAAAAATAGAAATCATTTGAAACTTTTACCCATTGGAGATTTGATTTTCAACTGCAAATTCCAGGAGATCCAGCCGGCGGAATTCACAACCGTTTCTTCCAGGTATTTACTCATGTTCTCTGCTTGCATTTCAATATAATTTTTACAATTTTTCATGGTCAAATCAGTTTTTAAAGGCCAATCTTACATGAGCGCTATGGCCCACGCAGGTATCGAGGCTTTTTCCATGTATAGGGCTGGCTATACGTGGAAAAGGGGCTGTAAACCGCGTACATACACGATTGTTTGTAAAACAGCGGCATATGATGCCACACAAAAGGATTTTCATGAATATAATGGACATTTGGTCAATTTCTCATGCAGGATGGTGCTAGAGTGGCGAGAACGCGAGCATGGTGATGTAGAGGAAGTAGTAAGGGCTGATAGAATGGCTCAAGAAGCTGTAAGAAGACGCGGACTCTATAAGTTTTGGTGCCTAGGTGTCTTGAGGGCCAAACCAGGACTGCTACAGATGCTTGTAGACTATTAGGATCCAGACTCAGTGTCCTTCCGGATAGATGGCATGTCCCTCACCATTGAGGTGGAGGATATCTACTTTATCACAGGTCTATCTCGATGAGGGGAGATGGTGAACCTTCATGCCCAAGGAGGGCCAGGTCATGGGATTACTATCGATGAGTACATAGATGTGTACTGCTACCCAGAGACTGAGAAGGTGGGGAGCCAAGTTCCCACCAACTCTATACAAGTGCTGGGCCTAAAGGCCATACTACTGACGCTGGGCAGGATAGTAGGATTAGCATCACTCCATCAGGCCTCTCGGCCATCGATGTTCTATGTGGTGGAGTGTATGACACCGACCATCTATGACTGGAGCACTTCACTACTGGGCAACATGAAACATCAGCTCAGTGAGTGCAAGGCAGGTAGGATACGGAACTTCGGGTTTAGTAGCATCTTGAGCACTTTTTTCTTCGAGCATGTTCCAGTATTGAGCCCTAGAGTGGATGTTCATCTCCACGGGGTTCGAGATCCGGCCCAACGACGTTGGGAAGACGCGATGCGCAGACTGGGGGGTGGTAGGGTGGCCAACCCTTATCCAGCAGACTTTTTTCCATGGTGGCGACAATAGATTGTTGCCATAGAGGAATACCCTTATGCAGGGATAGATTTTTGGGGGGATTCGGACATGCCATTACCACTAGGATCAGCATATGGAGACATAGGTAACGAATCTCGACCCTTACTCTTTTTTAAAATTTTTGAATTATTTAATTTTTTTTGTGTTTTCTTGATTAATGGAATCAAAAATACATGGTTTTGGGTGACAATACATAATGACATCTACCATTCATGTGCAGATGTGGGACCACGGTGACCAGAGGGCTTCCCACATCATAGACGGAGGAGAAGAGGAGACGATATCACCGTTGTGGATGCGGAGTGAACGCTCCAAAGCATCCATATCAACTTTGTGTGACTTTCTCACAGGGTTCCCATGACGCAAGTCGAGGACTTGGCTGAGGCTATACAGAGACAGGTGGTGGGTGTACCATGCGCATGGGTGCGTTTATTCCGGCGGCTAGCTAGAGCCGTGGTGACATATCATGATCACAACCCTCTTCCACCCCCACAGGACTAGACACCTAGGAGTGTATCTATTTTGTACTACCGTGTATATGATGGTGGCTTTCAAAGCCCCAATTTTGTATTATGACACTATGTATTACCACATTTTTGGTGTATATATATAAAAAAGTTTTATGGTGATTGGTTTATTTATTTACATGTGTAAAAATTGTGTTTATGATTAATTTATGATGAATGAAACAAATGCCAATCTAACACGTAGTTAGCATATGAGTTAGCAATTTGATTAAAATTTCTTGGAATGTGTATATATGTTATGTTCTCAAATTGTCGTTCTAGCAATCTCACACGTAAGAATCTCCTCAATAACGTCAGATCTCTAAAATGGTACAAACCATTTAGCTGTGACACTACTAACTCTGAATCAAGACGTACCTCAAGAGAGAGAACACCATGCGAAATGGCATCCCGTAGAAGCTCGATAACGGCACTATATTCAGCAACATTGTTGGAAGATGGCCATAGACATACACCTCCTGAAGACAGTACATGACCCATAGGAGTATAAATCACCCAAGCAGCTGAGGCTGAGTGTGACGGCTTGTACCATTCGCGAATCCTATGTAGGTGGAAGATTCCATTGACATCTGCCACAAGAAATGGAAACTAATCACAAACCCAATCACGATAAACAAGACCTAACTATGCAAAAAAGATGTACAATAATATACAACAAGCATCCTTGGCTAAAGATCATGCATAGTATTTTTTGAGATAGAGCCCATTTCTAGGCTCCACCAAGGCCGTCCCTTCGTAATCCACTAACTCGTAGGCACCCTTCTCTAACACACGCTTGACTACGTAAGGACCATGCCACATAGGATTGAACTTCCCTGCCCCCAAGGGTTTTTTCGATTGATCCCACAAAAGGACCAAGTATCCCTCACTAAACACTCTCGGATGGACAGAATTATCATATTGGGCCTTTACGTGACGCCTATTAACCTCTAGAGTCACCAAGGCATCTCTACGCTGCTCATCGAGTTGCTCAAGGTGAACCAAATGCTCCACCAAAGGCGAAGTGTCTGGTAAGAGTTCCACAGCTAACTTCAATGAAGGAATCTCGCATTCAACCGGCAATATCGACTCCACTCCATGCACAAGCTGATATGGAGAAAAACCAGTCGCAGTCTTTACCGCAGTTCGATATTCCCACAAAGCAAGGTATAACATAATATACCAATTCGTCTTGCTTTGTGCGATGGTTCATTGGAGAATGGATTTAAGTGATTTATTCACTGCTTCAACCTGTCCATTCACTTGAGGATGGTAAGAAGAGGAGTGCTCTTGCTTATACCCTAACTTGGATGCCAACTCTTCCATCATACGGCTCTGAAAGTGCAAGCCATGGTCAGTGACAAGCTCTCTCGGAATCCTGAACCGAGAAATGATTTGGTTGAATACGAAGTGAGAGGCTGTCTCACTGTTGGATTTTACTGTAGGCATTGCCTCATCCCATTTCGTGAAGTAATCAACAGCCACTATGATATGATGGTGCCCCCCAGCCGAAGCTGGGTTGCAATCCATAAAATCGAGCCCCCATTTGGTGAAGGGACCGGCGGTGATAATAGGGTGTAACGGGGCAGGCTTCGAGTGCATATTATGTGCAAACACCTGGAAAGGGTGGCACCTCTTGACCACTTCAATACAATCCTTGAAGATTGACTGCCAAAAATAGCCCGCTCTTAAAATCTTTTGAGCTGTAGAAAGCCCAGATAAATGACCACCACACGCCCCTCCGTGGCAATCATTAAGCACTACCTCAGCCTCATTATGAGTTAAACAACGTCGTAAAAGGGAATCTACTCCATAGCGGTACAAAGTATTGTCCACTATGAGGTAGTTCTTCGATACGTGACGTAATCGTCGTCGTTCATCTCACGAGAGGTGAGTAGGGGTCTTCTGCATTTGTAGATATACTATGATATCCCCGTACCATGGATCAGCCATTGAGATTAAGAAAATGTGTTCATCAACAAACGTATCTTCACATACCAACTCGTCAGCCTCGCTCGAAAAATCCGATATGAGCTTTGCAAAGATTAAAGAATTCTTCGACTTTGCCGAAACAAATTCAAGATCAAACTCTTGCAGGATGACAATCCATTTATTATATTTCCCCCCAATCATCCTACGTGTAAGGATGAATTGAAACGGATTGACATGGGAAACAACCAAGGTCTAGAGAAGGAGAATATAATGTCTCAAACGCTGCACCGCATGTACGATAGCTAAGGCAAGCTTCTCGACATGAGAATACCGAATCTCTGCGTCAATAAGGTTTCAACTCAGATAATATATGACATGCTCCTGGAGCTCCTCATCCTCTTGAACCAAAACCATCCCAATCGTCTCTAAAGACGCAGCCACATACAATAGGAAATCACGGCTATAATCTGGAGGACTAATCACCGGGGCCGATGCTAGGGCTCGCTTAAGTGCATCGAAGGACTCCTGGGCTCGCTCATCCCATTCAAAGGGAGTATCCTTCTTCAGGAGACGCATGCAACCTCTAGTCAAATTGGCAAAATTGACAACAAATCTTCGTAGGAAGTTTGCCATGCCTTGCAAACACTGAAGATGACGAATATTTTGCGGGGGAGACAACTAAAGTATTGCCTCAACCTTCAAAGGGTCGACTCTTATACCCTCTTTCGAAACAATAAATCCTAACAAACGACCTGATTTCACGCAAAAGATGCACTTATGAGGGTTTAATCTAACAGCATAGTGCCGGCATCTTTCAAACACCAATCTCAAGTGATAAGAATGACGCATCCTCATGCGAGAATGAGTAGCGAGGTCATCCAAAAATACTTCAATAATGGACTTGAGATCATGGAAGATTAAGGTCATCGCCCACTGAAATGTAGCTCCAGTGTTTTTAAGGCCGAAAGGCATTTTCCGATACACAAATGTTCCCCAAGGACAAATAAATGCGGTCTTATGTTGGTCCTCAGGTTTAATTTGAATCTGGTTATACCCAGAAAAGCCGTCCATAAAGGAGAACACCTCGCTACCCGCACACTCATCCAAAATCTGATCTATAAATGGTGTGGAGAAGTTATCCTTAGGACAGGCACGATTTAAATCATGAAAATCAGTACATATACGGATCGCTCCCTGCTTCTTATCCACCGGAACGGGGTTTGAAACCCACTCCGTCAAGGGAACGGGATAGATGAAACCAGCTTTCAATAGCTTCTCTATCTCTGCCTTTATGGCGGGTGCTTTCCTAGGATTTACCGCGCATAAACGCTGTCAAACAGGCTTAGCATTGGGGTAAGTCTTAGTCTCATGTTCAACAATCCAAGGGTCAATCCTGGCATCTCATCGTAAGACCAAGCAAAAATATCATGGAATTCCTTGAACAGCTCGGTATACTCTCGAATCTCATCTTGGGGACAATCCGCCCCAATGTAGACATTCTCAATTGTACCAGGATTGCGAGAAATGTTGATAGGCATAGTTGATGATATGTTCACCATGTTTCCATCAGCCATCTGACCAGGAGAGATTAATGGAACCATGGGTCTACCAACTTTCTGACTAAGAATCTCCCTATAATCCTCATGCTCCAAAAGCTCAAGATCTGGAAGGAAGTATGATCGATGATGAAGTTCCTCCCATGGTGGCTCAAATCCTGACATAGCCTCAATAATCACTTCATCTGAAGGGAAAACTGTATCAAGGCAGTCGTGGGCATGAGAAGACTATACTGCCCATGCCGGCAGCACATAGGGGTCTTCCTCCTCCATCCGTGAAGAGGAAGAACAAGGCTCTGCAGTAGACTGGAAATTAACTTGGTAAGCTATCATGACTACAGGAAATGACATGCTCGTCTCAATGGCCTCACTCGAAGGACTCGGTGAAGGAAGAATCCAAGGATCTCCCATATGACTTGTACGAAAAGGCACCGATCTCATAGATGTTGAAGCACCATCGAAACTAGATCCTATCATGAGGACGGGTGCAAGATAACTAAAGTTTCCCATGAGGGATGGATACATGCCTACACCCACACTCCCAGTTGCCGGCTAGGAATGTTCAACTTTCGGAACCAAAGCTTCCAAAGATGCAGTAACAGGTGGATTCTTGAATGCAATTTGATCAATCGTCACAATCTTCCCATTATGAGGAAAGCATACAACGCGAAACACGGAAGACGCAATGGCTTGCATACTATACATCCAGTTCCTTCCCAGTAAGAGATTGTAGTCAAGAGGTGCATCAACCACCTCAACCTCTATCACAACGGTCTTCCCCCCCAAATGGACTTTAAGAGAAGGAAGGATACCATGTGGCCTAAACGATCTCCCATCAAAAGAAATTAACATGGTCGTAGATTTTGACAACTCAGGAGAACCGAGACCCTTCCAACAAGACAAAGACATCACAGAAGCAGCAGCACCCTCATCAATCACAGTGCGCTTGACGATCATATTAATACATTCTACATGCACCAAAAGGGACACATAGTAGGGAAAGCGAGGCTGATGTCCTGCGGTTTCAAATTTGATCACTGAGGAAGAATCGTCACCATTCACACCAAGAGCGAAAAGAAAATCCTTCCTTTGCGACAGATAACTCTGAAGCACTTCTAATGCAGACATCGCACAAGGAGTATGGCCCAAGTCCTCAACAACTGAATAATTCTGGGCGGCTCAGGCATTTGGGTTATGACCCGAATACTTAAGTACCCCCTTAGTAATGCGAGGTGCAGCCTCAGGTTTATCCGCAGGTTTCTCAATGCGCAAAGGGGTTCCTGGTGGATCAAGTTCTTTGCCTGGGTTGGGTTGTGACGAAGTATAATCTTTCACACATGTCACAACTTTTGTGGCACGGACCATATTAATGCACCCACGACCACTAGTTTCAGGTGGATCTTCATCACTAGATTGATCATGGGACTTCGAGTTCATATTCTGGTTATGCGGTAAAGGGTTCGTTAACACAACTGGGCCCTATGCTATGAACTTCGAAGCTTCATCCATTCTAGGGCACAAGTAAGTGAGGTGATCGTCCTTACATAGCTTGCAAGGAAACTTAACCTTACGTTTATTCTGCTTGTCCCCCCCAGCATTTTTAGCGTTCTTGTCATTATTATTGGCATTCTCATTCTTATTCCCACCCTTTTTATTATTATTGTTTTTACCCTTTTTTCTATTCCGTCCGGGTTGCTGGTTACCCTTCTGGTCGGACGATTGCACAGTAAGTACATTCACCATTTGGGCAGGTTGAGACAAAGCCATAGCTTGTCCCGAGGTAGATTGGTTGATTGACAACTGAGCAACTTGTTTCACAACCGAACCTGTAGGTTTCTTACTTGCACTACCCACAATGCCATCGGCATGTGGTCCAGGTTTGACCTTGGGATCGAAACTAGAATGAGAAGCGTTAGGTATAATCTCATATAACAAACCAGACTGAGCATAGATCAAGTGTAGTTCCTACGCCCTAAAGATGGCTTGTTCCTCATTCTGCACTCCGGATGTGGAAACATCCTTCACTATATATGGCAATAAAGATTTGAGGAACCACTCAAGGAGGAACTCTGGCAGTATAAAGGCTTTAATTAATCTCTTCCGTCTACGCCACTCCTGAATATGATAAGAAATATGGGTGGCTTTATCTTGCCGAAATGTCGACAAGAGTTCAGTACCAACATCATAGCGCACTGGTAGCTGGAAGTGATTAAGGAAAGTCATTGCAAGGTCGTCGAACAAATTAAAGGCACCCCTAGGTAACTCTATATACCATTTCGCCGCAAGCCCTGTAAGGGTGCGTTGAAATAGTCTCAAACGGACTGAGTCCTGATGCAATGAATTGGAAGAGCACCATAGGTGGAATGTCATAATGTGTTCACTCGGATCCTCTCCTGGTTTGCCTTCAAACTTAGGTATGTCCGAAGGAAGCTTGGTAGGGACAGCCGGCCAAGCTGGGTCATGAGCCACAGGATCGTTTTTCAGTCTCGATAAGTCAGGTAGATTGAGTGTCGCGAGGAAAGGGAGCCTAGGATGATGAGGTCTATGGACCGCTCCCTGGTTCATATAGGATTGATTACCACCATGACCTTGGCCATAGTGACCTCCTTCTGTATGACCCGTATAGGGTGACGTGGAAGTACCATAATGAGGTGGACCTTGACTAGTAGGAGCTACAAAGCTGTAATTAGGAGAGTAAGCAGGTTGTGAATACCTGCCTCTGTAAGGTGAAGAGACCTGTCCATACTGCGTCCCATAATAGGGTCCATAGGTCACCGCTTACGATGTCCCATGAGACACTCCATAGGTAGGGATATACATTCCGAAAGTAGGAATATACATACTGGAAGTAGGGATATATGTCGTGAAGTAGAAACCTGACCTCTAGAAACATGAACATAACCTCCCGAAACCATGGGTGGTATGTAGGCTTGAGAGACAATTGGTCTAGTAATCGCAATACGGATCTGACTCGTAGCTACATGCCGACTCGGAGGACCACAAGAGTAAGGTGGAGGGTTTACATTTGAAGAACTCAGAAGCGAGGATGAAGGAATCTCTGTAAGAAGATATGTACTGGTGCCTATCGTCACTCGTCTGGGACTTGGTATCCCTATTGGATCACTAACTCTAGACCTATGAGGTATATAAGATGGAGCTTCCACCACTGGGATGGAAGGTGCAATGTGACTAGTACTCCCAAACCTCTTCGCAAGGTAAGGCATGGGATTGCCCCCAGGCATAGTGCTAGTCTCAAAATCGTATTCAACATGAAATGTCAAATCGTGTATAGGAAAAACAGTTGTAGCATAACTACCATAGCTAGTAGTGGCAGGTTCAAAGTGAGTCTCAGCGTCTTTCGACATTCCATACTGGTAATGTGTCAATGAGGGGTCAACCCTAGAGTGACTAGGTCTATCATGCATGGTTCCTATCTCCGAAATCACAGGTCCTAACTCAGTTAGGTCGGGTGAAGGGTCATAAGTAGGTGTGAAATCCCCATCGTCAACACGAATGGGAGGAAGTGGCTCAGATGTATCCTCTGAATGATCTCCCATGGTGTGTGAATCAATGTGTGACATGGTCCGCCTGGACTGTCTAGGTCCCTCTCCCAAAGGAGGAGAATTAGTAGAAGGCGAAAGTCCTGCTAAACGATGAGAACGGCGAAGAACCGCACCCGACTCCACAATGACTCAAAAAATAGCAAAGACTCTCTATTTACGTCAACCCTAGGCCAACTAGCATGCATAGAGAAATCACTATAAAATATAAAGCCAAAAGCAAGCAAACAAGGGCTCGATAAGTGAGCTCCCAAATGTGGCCGGTATGTCTCACCTAGGAGAGGATTGAAAGGCCCTTGTCACCACAAGCGGAGGTTCGAAACCAATTATTGTGGCCCTCAGCTTCAACGCATAAAGCGACTGTGCTATCTGAACCCAAACTGGCCGAGACACATGCAGAATAACCTCTACACGTACCCCCTCAATATCCTAGGTAAGGTCACTAAGGTCACCTCAATATAATCAACGCTCAGGCGAACAGTCGCAGGAAGGATTGACCGTATGGGCAGGGTAGCAAAGCCCAAAACTCCCGAAAGAGCCCCCAGATACAAATACAATCTTGGCTATATCACCGGTGCTACACAGTTATCAACCAGGGGTTATCCCAATCAACAACCGTTCACACTGCCTAGTGCTTGACTCCCTTTTGAGAGGAGCTTCCTGAGAACGTCGGTTATACCAAGGATTTCACATACTCCCTGGATAGACACCTAGCTGTTGTTGTTTGGTGATCTTGGAGAATTAACTTTCAATGAACTATTCCAAGATCCTAAAACCTAAGCTTATTGGTGCACCCTAGAAAAGAAAAGAGTGTAATTCATTTTATTTAACGTTGATTTTAGTTGGCTTTATTACTCATAATTAGGATATGGTCGTGTAACTAATGGTGTTATGACGCAAAGAAGTAAAATGCACACCTAACAATCAATGCAAATGCATTGTGTCCATGAAAATAGAATATGCATACTACGTGTAATGCACAATTTCTTCTTCAAATGCTGAATGCAAATTTCCCTATATGAAGTCCTAACTATTACTCCAAAGCAAATCTAGATCTAGTCCAAGTACAATGCAAAGTGCAAAATGCAATGCATGATGATAAGCAAATGCTTTTGGATTTTTTGAAAATAAAGAGATACAAAAAGCAAAAGAATGATTCTACCCACCCCAGACTCTGCAAGCACACATAAACAGCATTCTAGCAAAGCACTAAGGTAAAAGGACTCTAATGCACTAATCTCAAACAAAAAATCAAAGATGCCATGACAAGAACTTTCCTAAAAGAAAAAAAATTTAGGCTAAAAAAATGTTTTTGGTCAGAAACAGAGGTATTAACAGAATCAGGCAGTGCCAAAGGAGACTCAGCAACTAACAGAATTCACCCAGCAATCTACTATCTTCCACAAAAAGGTAAAAACCAGGGTATATGCGACTGTGAGCAGTGAACCCGTGTGTATACGCGAAAATTCCAGGGGAAACCGCGTGTATACGTGACTGTAAGTGACAAGCCCGCGTACAGGAAGAAAAAGATGCACAAATCCAAGGCAAACAGATAGGCTGAGAATAAATTCACACCAATCAGGCTCTACCAGGCATACATGCCCCCATACCCGACACAGAAACAAGAGAGGGAGAGCAATTCAAATACATTGAATGCCAAGAAATCAACCCCCAAAGGACAATTACTAGGAACGCCTCA
>LPNX010355322.1:132935-159555 GCA_001517045.1 Pseudotsuga menziesii | reverse complement strand
ATCCTCCATCACTTCGATAGCAAGCTTACTAGCAAAAGGAAAGCTTGGGAAGAACACAACAGTGCTCCAAGGGAAAAAGGGATGCAGACTCAAGCATAAGTTCTGGAAACAATGGACTATAGTTTTGTTAATCTCAATTCTCTTTTATGCTTTCAATGTCTCAATGGGTTCCTTATATAGCTTTTCAAAGGGATACTGAAAGGTCAAATCCATGCGATCTCAAGGCATATGGAAGGCCAAGAGTCATATGAGTCGGATCCAAGTCAAGGAACGCTCCAAAAGGATTTGGATTATGTACACATCCCGATGTACGTGACTATATAGGGAATATCTGCGTATGTACGCGGTTATCAGGGAAAAGGTCGTGTATATCACTTTAATTATGTTTTTAGGGATGGTCAAGGATACATCAAAAGACAAAAAGTGGTCCATAGGGGCTAATGAGTCTGCAGCGGGACAGAGGAAGGCCATACAATGTGTGATTCACCTAGTGTGGTGAAATCCACTATAACACTCACTCATTGGGGCGCATGAGTGAGAGAGGAGAAGCTCTCTCAAGTGCAAGAGAGAGAGAGAATAGCTGGGGAGATCATTTTTCTGTATTTGGGTTTTACTACTACCATTGGTGCTCATTCTATCTCTAAGGAAGTTTTGGGGTTTTCTCCATTATGGTTTCCCTGAGGAAAATTATTTGTGTCTCTTATCTCTTGTGGTTTTTGTTGTGCATGTTATTCTCTCAGATAAGATCCTAGATCATATTGCTTAAATGATAAAAATCTAACATCGTATAAGAGATAACCTGAGAAGAAGACATTGTGCAGCTGCAGAAGCTGGGGATTCTTACTTTTTGTGTCTCTCTCCACAATCCATAAGCAAAAGGATGCTAGGCTAACTCTCCATTGAAGGGCGCATCTTTTTGTCGAAGCAGAATTTGATTCTGGGCATTTTCAGTTTTTGGTGCGGGAAATTAGGGCTTTTTACAGAAGAGGAATTTTTGAGTGAGCCTAGCATAGGATTGGTCTCCTCATAAAAATCAAATTTTAGAGACCTGGGTCGATATTTTTGGTTGGGTGAAACTCCGGGAAAGTCAAACCCTAGTTTGACCCCCGGCCTGAAAATCCCTAAAATACTGAAGCTGATAGTTTTGGTAGCTCTGCTATATCTCAATATTGGAGAAGGATATGGTGCTGAAACATTCACTGGTCTAAGATAAATTCATGATGTACATTTTATCCAAATTTTAGACTCATATTCTCTATATTCTAGGAGATATGATTCCTCCAAGTTAGGGTTCCATCCTCTCCCAGGATTCATCCCTAAACAGGACACCTGTGGATAATTGCTATATCTTGGGGTACAAAGGTCCAAATAAAATTTCTCAAGATATTCTAGAAAGGGCATGGAATTTAATTTATGTGGTAAAATTTTCAGACACTGATTATGAAACAGTGACATGTGGCATTTCGTACAACTTCGCTATGTTGAACAGTCCTAAAATGGGTCACCTTGGGAAAAATCTCATAATTACTAATTGGTGAAACCAATTCTGATGAAACCTATGGTGTGGGAATAAGGACAGATGAGGTTACGTTAGTACAAAATTTCAGACAAAAATTAGTAGCACTTCTATAGATACCGCAGAAACAGTATCAGGAATTTCTACAAAAGAAATTGGTAAACTAGGGCTTCCTGTTCCTGGAGCTTCCCTCCAGTATTTTCAGAAAATGAGTACATTGGACAACTTTCCTTGAAGAGATATATCTTTCTATCTAATCAGATCTAAAATATTCCAAGGTTTGAAAATTAGGGTTTCTATGACAAACCCTAGATCAATCGGCTCTGGAACCAGGATGGACACCTCAAATCGGTAAGATCTAATCTTTTGCTATTTACAGTTGAGGTTCTCATTTCAAGATGACTAATCACACCAGCTTGATGACAAGCTTGGTGAGGCTGACAACTTCCAAGCATGGAAGTATAGGATCTCACTAGTTCTTGAAGGAAATGAATTGGACACCTACATAAGTATTGAGGTTCCAGTTCCAAAGGGAGATGAGGCTAAAAGTCTTACACAAGAAGAACTTGGTCAAGGCCAAGAACATCATTGCTAATTCAATCACGAATCACCTTATACCACAAGTGTCTTCAGTAAAGACACCGAAAAAGATGTTTGATTCCTTGACCAAGCTATTTGAAGGGAAGAACATAAATCGAAAGATGACCTTAAGAAACCAGTTGAAGAATGTGAAGATCCAGAATGCAGAGACCATATAGTCATCCTTTACAAGGATCTCTCAAATCAAATAACAACTTGAAGCGGTAGAAGAAGAAGAGGAGAATGCAGAAGTTGTGATAGCCACCTTGAATGGCCTCCCATTATCATGGGATTCATTCTTTTGAGGAATGTGTTCCAGAAGGAAGTGATTACTTTCAGCAGACTCTAGGAAGGGCACACACAAGAAGAAGCTCGACTCATAATAAGAGAAAAGAAGATGGGAGAAACTAAAGATAAAGCTCTCGCCATCCAAAGAAGATCCCTCAAGCGATGAGGAATATGAAGAACTCAATTCTTGAAGATCCTCTTATCCATGTTGAGCATTTGGATAAGAAATGATGCTGTTATGAATGAAGAAGATGATGAAGCTAAAAAAGGAGTCTACCCACGAAACAAATAAAGATAAGTATTCAATTGTGATTTCATGATATTGTTTTGTTATGCACTTGTTTATATTCAGTTGACGTGTTATGCATGATAGAATGTTTGCATTAATGACAATATAATACTAATATGCATGTGATGGGTAAGTATCTCATGGTGCTATACAACTCTCCATTGCTACTTATCTAGAATGAAACCTCTTTGCTAACATATTGGATTAGTGCACAATCTCAATCTTGTCCTGGTAGAGATGGAAGGCATTTAGAAAGTTTCTGTGAGATATGGATGAATGTTGTATTGGATAAAATAGTTGCATGATTATATATTTATGCATAATAATTTACCATTATGAATATGCATTATGAAATGTTTCTAATCATACAACTGGTGCATTTGACTTGTAGGAAAGATCACGTACAATCACCTACAAGAAAAGAAGGATGAGACTTGTTGTGAAGAACAAGTGACGACAGTTCAAGATTCACTCTAATAATACAAAATGAAGAATGATGTCTAGGTTGTAGAATCGAGACCTAGAGGGAAGTTCATAGTTCCATCATATAGTAGATGGAAACATCGTGGGATACAAGGCAAGATTCGTAGCACGAGGCTTCTCACGGAAAGAAGGAGTAGGCTACAAAGAGACATTTGCAACGACCAGAAGTTAACACACATGATAGGCATAATCATATGTGAAAATGGAAGAAGACCTTGTACGAGCTCAGAAGACACCCATGGGATAATACATAGATGAGGATCTTGAATATCACCTAGAGTGACGAGAATCTTAACATTTTCTACAAAGTTGAATATGAAAGCCTATAGAGGATGACAAGCTCATAGATGGGTGCGAGAAGAAATTTTGAAAAGGTTCAAGATAGAGGATCTTGGTATCCAGTGATCCTAGATGGATACATAGAATATTAGTAGTAGAGGAAGCTACTTGTCACTCTGGTACATAATGTTTCAATGCATAAAGTATGAAAGGCAGAGGGAGAACGATGCTCCACTTCAAAGGGAGTGAATGCAGAAGACCTCGAGGTTCAACATGGTACAATAGGATGGATAGCTTACTGATGACTCTAGGATTTACTGAGAGTAAAGTGGATTCCAACCTTTTATTCAAGGTTGAAAGTGGAATACCAGTGATGCTCCTATTATATGTCGATGACTTGTTACTAACAGAAAAGAGGAACTCATTAAAGTTGCATGAAGGATACTTGCTGTCGAGTTCGAGATGAAGGACTTAGATATGATGCACAGCTTTATAAGCATGGAGGTGTGGCAGAATGCGGATGGAATCTCCCTAGGACAAGGGAAGTATGTAGTAGAGATCCTGAAGAGGTTCAGGATGATGGACTGCAAGGCCATGACCACACCTATGTCATAGAACTTGAAGCTATTGAGTGTTGCTTCATCAGATATGGTTGATGCCACGATGTATTGTGAGATGATTTGTTCCTTGATGTACCTAATGAATACGAGACCATATATTTGCTTTGCTGTGAACACATTGATTCTTGTTCACCTGATGGTTGCAAATCATGCAGTGAGGTACCTGAAGGGTACAGTTGAGTATGGGCTCAAGTATGATATGAATCAGAAGATTAACCTGGAGGGTTATGTGGATTCGTATTGGGCAGGTAGTGCCATTGATAGGAGGAGCACTTCAAGGTGCTACTTCAGTATGAGATCAGGTGTGATCTCTTGGTTTGGTAGGATGGAGTCCTACAAGGTGCTGAGTACAGCCGAGACAAAAGATGTCGCCACTTTCTATTTGGGAGGTAGTATGTTTCTTTTGAAAACTACTATTTGATTTGATTGATCTGACTTGCATTTTTGTATGATGCAGAGAGGAGCAGTGATGCTCCAGTATGTGATCCAAATCGAGATCTCTCGAAAGAAGGAGTTCTAGCATAGTCGGTGAGATAGGTTATCTAAGGATAAATCCTGGCGAAGCTCGTAGTTTACTCAGATGTAAACAGACCTGTAGGTTGTCCTCGGATGTAATCAGTCTTGGCGAAGCTCACAGGTTATCCTTGGACATAATCAGCCCCGATGTGATTCTATGCTAGAAATGGCTAGAGTGAAGTTTGATTACTTCAGAGAGAAGCTTGGTGTTCTCCAGATAGAGGCTCCCTCCAAAGGGAAGTGATGAGTCCGACAGCCCTTCTGAAATGGTGATAAGATTGGTTCCTTCCATGGTCAAATGTAAGTGCAGATCCATTTTGATATGACTATGGGATTGGCTCCCACATGTTCAGATGTAAGTGCAGAGCCATTCTGATATGATTGTGGGATTGGATCCCACATGATCAATTGTAAGTGCAAAGCCCTTCCATGGATGGTAGTAGTTGTGTCCTACCATGCCATTGGTTGTAAGTGCAAAGCCCTTCCATGGATGATAGTTTTTGTGTCCTACCATGCCATTGGTTGTAAGTGCAGAGCCCTTGCATGGATGGTAGTAGTTGTGTTCTACCATGCCATTAGTTGTAAGTGTAGATCCCTTCCATTGATTGTAGTAGTTGTGTCCAACCATGCCACTGGTTGTAAGTGCAGGGCCCTTCCATAGATGATAGTAGGTGTGTCCTATCATGCTAATGGTTGTAAGTGTTGGTCCCTTTCACAGATGATAGTAGGTGTGTCCTATCATGCTAATGGCTGTAAGTGTTGGGCCTTTTCACAGATGATAGTAGGTGTGTCTTATCATGTTGGTGAATGTAAGTGTTGGGCCTTTCCGACATGGTTCTTGGATGGGTTCCTCCCATGGTCGGATGTGAGTGTTGGGGCTTTCTGACATGGTGGTGGATGTGTTCCTCCCATGGTCAGATGTGAGTGCTCGATGTGCCTTTCTAACATGGTGGTGGCTATGTTCCTCCCATGGTCAAAAGTAAGTGTTGGGCAGGATTTTTTGACATGTGGTCAGATATAAGTGTTGAAGAAGATAAAGACCCACATGGAGGCTAGGCCTACAACCAACATGAAAAAGGGTTGGCTCTGTAGAACTTCCTATGATGAGTAGAATTGATATAGAACCAGTGATGATGACCTAGTGATGATCCAACAATGATGATCTATATCCACTGATGATCCAGATCCAGTGATGATCCAGATCTAGTGATGATCCAGATCCAGTGATGATCCAGATCCAGTAATGATCTAGATCCAGTGATGATCCAGATCCAATAATGATCCAGATCCAGTGATGATCTAGATCCAGTGATGATCCAAATTCAGTGATGATCCAGATCCAGAATTAAAGATGAATATGAATTGAAGATGAAGATGACTTATGATGATCTAGATGATACAGAGAAGAAGACTTGTGCTGATAAATTGTGTTAAGAAAATACCTTCCTAGTTAAGAGGGTGTGTTGATGTTTTTGTAACTTCGGAATGTATTCACTTGTATATCTTATGTCTTGTACCCCGATGTTTATTCCGGGAAGTATCTGTAATGTAATTGAGTCATGTCATACCTCGATGTTCCTATCAGGAGATTAAATAATGTAATCAAGTCATGTAAAGTAATTGAGGTTAACCCCCCATTGTAATTCAAGGAAATAGTCCCCACAATTGAGTCAAGGTTAACCCTCCCTGTTGATCGGAGGGAAAATTCTCCACAGTTGTGGGGAACTAGGGTTATTAGACTCTCTTAGATATGTTGGACCTAGTAAGTAATTGTTAAGTGAGGTCGACTTGTTGGAGTGGACATTAAGTGAACGAAAGAATATAAATAGAGAGTGACCCTCTCTATTTATCATAAACACACTCACTCACTAGGGCGCATGAGTGAGAGAGGAGAAGCTCTCTCAAGTGAGAGAGAGAGAACAGTTGGGGAGATCATCTTTTCTATCTTTGGGTTTTACTACTGCCATTGGTGCTCATTCTATCTCTGAGGAAGTTATGGGTTTTTCTCCTTTATGGTTTCCCCAAGGAAAATTCTTTTTGTCTCTTGGCTCTTGTGGTTTTTGTTGTGCATGTTATTCTCTCAGATAAGATCCTAGATCATATTACTTAAATGATAAAAATCTAACATATACTATGACTATGGTATGAACAGAAGGTTGCGGATGCGACAGTATGAACTGCATCTGTGGTGGTGGTGTATAATGTGGTTGAGGTAGAGATTGTACCACCTGAGGCTGCAGCTATGATTTTTGTACTGCATGAAGATATTCACCATTCACATAGTATTATTCATACGTTCATTCCTAACACAGGTCATATGCACGACATTGTTTATCTTCATGTCCCACAGATCGACAAAATGAGCAATATAGTTTTTCCAGCTTCATCACCATATTCTACATGTATCCACATTCCTCATGTCAATTCCCATAGACTTGGAATATGTGGCATCATGGTACACTTTTGCAACTCAATGGGTTCATCCCCCCAGATAACAAATAATTTTGGAAGTTAGGGCAAGTATCTTTGGTGTGTCCATCTACATGACATCGAGTGCACCAAAGATATTCGTGATTCTCTTTCCCCTTCTTAATGTCTTGTAACTGAAGTGTCAAGTTTGCTAGGTATGCTTGAATCTGGTTCATACCGGATGCACTTTATCCAATGGGTGAAGCCTCTAGCTTCATTGCGATCTCTTGAGCCTCGCTCTGTGTCATGATCCTTTGTTGCATCAATGGTTTCCGGATATGAGATACCAACACTGCAATGAAGCATTATTTATTTTGAACATCGCTCATTTCAAAACTTACTCTTTCCATTAGTGTCTAAAATATTTGGTGAAAGTCCCAAATAGTTTCATTAGGAAATTGTTTAATCTCCTTTAACTCTGTGATGTACTGTGCTTTCGATTTTAGCTTCTAGAATTCTTCAATTAGTCCCTTCCTAAATTCATCTAGTGTCTTCGCAAGAGTTTTCATAGGAACTTGTGTAAAATTCATGAACCAATCCAGCACACAACTCCGAAGGGGGGTCGCCAATTATCACTTATTGATATCATCATTTGTGGTCTATCTAACAGTTCATACTGCTTCGCATAGAAACCAGTATTACTCAGGATTGTCAGTCCCTTTTCCATGGAACAAAGGTAGCTTGGCTTTGTCACCCACCATCCTGGGCCTTCTTCCTACAGACTCTAATCTACTACTAGACTGTTGTTGGCACATCGAAAAAGTTGACACCAAACTTGTGTGTCTTCCTAAGTGTGAAGTAGTGCGCAAAGGTGTGGGAACATTGCTGATGGGGTTCTTTCCTTTATCCTAGGCGTAGCATGCGCCTGTTCATCCTCTTCATTGTTGTAGGGTCGCTTCATCCCATGTGGTATTCCTTCATGGTCTTGCATTTCGATCGCAGTAGGACCTTCCCCAATCCTCTACCTCTTCTCTTGTCAAAACCTTGCTCCTCCCCTTCTAAGACCACTTTATTCCTTGGCTTCCCTCATAGTCTCATCAAAACTTACACCCATCTACCCCTTATCTTTCCATTCATCTTACCCTTTTCGTCGCGGCATCCACAACCTCTGCACACTAGAGTTCTACTACTCTAGGTCCATATTTAGTATTCCCTTTTCACAGACAAGCATCTTAATTGACAATTGTAGAGACAACAAGAACCTACCTCTAGGTCCATTGAAAAATTCCATTTCTTCTTCATTGTAGGACTTAGTGGTGTCGACCGTGAAATCGGTGATATATCCTTCTAGGATACTATCCATCCAGACTTAAACATCCCATGATGCCTTGTTATCAGTCTCCTACAACTCCTAGATCAGTTTAGGGTTCCAGGATGTTGTCTCACCTCCATGTAAATGTGTCTTGCGATAGGTGAATCATGCCAACCACTCATACAGAATGATGGGGATTTCATAGAAAAATTACTCGTGCAGACAGTCGTGTATGTATCTCACCAACGACTTTTCCATCATCAGTCCAGGGTTTTGATTTTTTGCCTCAGCAAATTCTCATAGCTTTTGGTCAAACCAATCTTGAATTTCTGGTCTTTTCTAATGCCACATATCCTCCTCTTAGTCATGACAAGGTCCCAGAAATAGAACCATTTGTTGGTGCAACAATCCACAAACTCAAAACAGGAAACAATTCAACAAGAACCAACAATTATTTCCTTGAGTCTCTAAGTATCTATGGCATCAACCTGTTAGTTCTGTATCTCTCAAGTGTCAAGTGTGTAGTATCTCAACATTTGCAATTCTACTTCTATTTATAGGCCTGTGCTTTTACATTCATGGTCCACTTGGACGATTTTCTAACTAACTTCTAACTGATTTTACAAAATAATGACCAATATCAGCAAAATATGGTCCAAAGTACAAAAAGTGACATAAAATATTCAAAATATTCTATCTTCCACCTTGCATGCCACCTTTCACTTGCGTGATGTCTCTTGAGCTTGTGCAGCATCCGAGATGTTGGGCAGCTAAATTTTCCCAAAACCTCTACCAACAGGTGTGTTTTATATTGAATGTATGCATGAGAGTGTAAAAACTAGGCTCAAAAATCCAACTACAAACGAGTGTGTAGAAGGAGAGAGTACAAATGGTGGCTCATAGGCCAAAAATCAAGCTCTAAACCACATTGCAACAATGTGTTACAGCAGGCGAGTCTACAACAAAGTGACTAGAAATCCAATAAGTATCACTACCTAGAAATAAAATGATGCACTAACCTATGGGGTATGAGTGCAAGCAAATTCCTAGCTACAAGATGGAAGCCCCTCACAAATCATATCCTCTACAAGGTGATGAAATCCTAGTCAAACAATCTAAAATGGAAGAACAATAGGCTAAGAGAATCCCACTACTGAGAGGGACCTCGGGTATAAGATCCCTAGATAGAATGGAAACTAGGATACCTCATTCATGACCTTTACGAAGTGGTTTACTGGCTCTTCATCCCTTTGGATCTAGACACCTGGTATACTCTGGTTGCATTAGGAGGACTATGAAGAGTTATCCTTTGGTGCAGAATGGAGTGCGGTATTCCACCCTAACTTCCAGAACCTCTTCATTGTGTCTTACTCTCGCAGGGAGAGGATCCATTCGACAGACTGGTTGTGATCGTGTCAACAAGTACAAGAGGATTTTGGTCCCTTAATGGACAACAACTTGTTGGAATATATTCAACCCACTCATAACTTAGGATAAAATAATTAATCATTAGTTGATTAATTATTCACCCACTAGCGTAATTAGTTGGCATCCACTTGCACCTTAAAGTCAATACATGCCATCTATATCCTAGGAATGATTTATTTCCAGTTCTGGGTTGATCTTGACCACCTTTTGACCATCCAGAATTAGTATATAGGACTTTACAGCAAATTCTGCTTTATTCTGCTTTTTCTGCTTTTCCTGCTTTTCTATGGATAAGATAAAAGCTAGTCAACTAGGAAATTGAGAGCTTTTGTTTCCAACCCATCCTCCATTAGTTTTTCTCCATTTTATAGGATTAGCATGTTATTTCCATCTCCTTGACAAATCGCTCATGCTTTTTCCAACTCGTGAGGTCCTTGATAGATTTAGTAAGTGCTTTATCCACCTATGGGGGTTTGCTATATTTTGGTAAGTCAGCCTTTTTGAGCTTTATGATTTTTTTCCATACAATTTGATTTTCCTATGAGGTATGTACTATTTATGTACACTATTATTCATAATTATTCAATGGAAGGATACACACCAATATTCATCTCTTCATTCATGTGATTCAATCTCTTTTCTTCTCTCTATTTTTCCTGTGTATGCTTGTGAGAATTCTTGGTAGCAAGATCTATTTATTGTGCTTATTTTTAGCATAATTGCACATATAATTGATCTATTATTTCTACAAGGTTGATCAAGTTCTATAGAGTTGAGGAGAGCTTCCAGTGTCCTATCCCTCTCTGAAGAAGAGCTTGTCTAGCTTACAAGATTTTCTCCTAGTTTGTTTTGCAGGTTGCAGAGATTTTATTCTTGAGAACATCAATTCAGCAATATGGATTCTTCATCAGCTATAATTCTTACTTCCTTCAATTACCATGAATGGAAATCCAAAATCTCCATTCTATTGCGCAGTAGAGGATTATACAGAGTTACACTAGCTTTGGAGAATGAGCCTAATGCTGTGACTTAGAACGCTAAGTGGCATAATAGGTTGGATGAAGCCTATGGATTGCTTTTCCTCTCTATTTATCCTGATCTACTCTTTCACCTATATGGTTTGACCACTCCAAACCAAGTATGTACTCAATTGGAGTCTCTCTTTGGAGTTCAAGATGAGCTAAGAGCGCATCAATTGGAGATTGAGTTATTCTCACTGAGTCCAAGCAATTTTGAATCTCTTGAGGGTTTCTTCACCAAGTTCAAGTCACTTCTTCTAATTCTCAAGCAACGTGGGATTGAGAAAGTAGATGATCAATTAATCCTTTCCATTCTTTCAAAATTGGGTCCTGATTACTCAGTTTTTGTGTCTACTTTTCATTCTACTAGGCTTGTTGTTCCTAAGTGGAAAATGCCTTCTTTAAATTCTTTTCTTGATTCACTAACAAAGGAGCAAGATAAATTGATCCATATGGGTGTCTTTAATTCTTAAAAGGGCAAGGATCATGCTCTCTTGGTTCAAGGAAGCAAGAAATTCAAATCAAACGAGAAGCAAATTGTGAAGAAGCCAAAGTCAGAAATTGAAGATGAAGATTCATATGAAGAATTAATGAAGAAAGTTAAGAAGAAAGGGAGCACATCCAAGTGTTATTATTGCTGAAAGGGTTTTCATTCAGAGAAGAAATTTTTCAAGAAGAATATGGACATCATGTCTCATCTTCTTGAGAAGCACAAGATCGAAGTTCCAGATGAACTAGAGAAGCCTGTTGATTCCTCAGAACAATGTCATACTGCGCAGTTCCAAGGTGATATGACTTATGCTTTGAGTGCCAGAGTTATCTCCTTTTCTCATGTCTCTGATATATCAGAATCAGAAATATCAGAACCTTTCTTTGATGATCCTCCTCTCAGTCTACTAGATTCATCTCCCAAAAATTGTAATTTTTCACTAGATATTGGCTTACCTTTGAGCAGCTCTTCCTCACAAGCTTGTATATCTAATTTAGAAGATTGTTTTAAGGCTGATATTCATGTCATGACACATATAATACCACCATCCATACCATCTACCATACCTCTGAATAATCCAAAGACTATACAAATCCCAAGATCACTAGTTGATTCCTCATTGGTCTCTTATGCAGTGATATTTATCTTACATGGTTTGAAGTCTTTCCTATCTTTCATTGGCTGGTTATCCATGTATTTATTCATATTTGGACTGATATTAAACATGTTTGGATCTGTTCTAAACACTTATGGTTCAGATCTTAAGCCGATCCATCATTCAGATTTTTACACCTATCAGTTTTCCCTAGTTGTTCATAATTTTCCTAGTCTAGCCCTATATCCTCATGGAGCCACTGAAGCCTTTGTATTTGCTGTTCCATATGATAATTTTTTTGATATATAAGAGTTTTATCAGACTCATATCAGATATATACAGGTGCTACAGTAGATTGGAATATTTACATGTGATTCACATCACAATTTTGCAGCTATTCAGGGAATTGGGTGTGAAATAAATTGTCTTAACTTTTGTACTCTTTGGGAAGGAGTATGCACAGATCTCTTTTCCATTTCAGATTATGTTTTCATATCAGAGTTTGAAAACAGAAAGAAGCATTCAGATAATGCTCCTACTTCATCAGATGATGAGATACAAGGAGTCTCTCCTCTTCCTTCTTGCAGGTTCTACACTCCAGCACATGATCATGGAGTTCATGATTTCTTCAACAAGTCTTCCATCCAGAAGCAGTTCACTTAGCTGATTCAAGTGAAGATAAGGATATGTTGAATACATACATATTTCAAATTTTGTGCCTTGTCCTATCTTGAGGGAGGATTTTCCCCATGTGGTTTTGCCTCTTTCCTCACTTTTCTGGACATAATAATTGTTAAAGGGTGACCATAGCCTTGTTGCTGGGCCCTATATGCATCCATATGCATCCATATTTTTTGTCATACCATCATAAATTCAGACTTATATGGGGGTTTTGGAATATATTAAACCCACTCATAACTTAGGATAAAATAATTAATCATTATTTGATTAATTATTCACCCACTAGCTTAATTAGTTGGCATCCACTTGCACCTTAAAGTCAATACATGCCATATATATCCTAAGAATGATTTATTTCCAATTTTGGGTTGATCTTGACCACCTTTTGACCATCCAAAATTATTATACAGGACTTTATAGCAAATTCTACTTTATTCTACTTTTTCTACTTTTCCTGCTTTTCTATGGATAAGATAAAAGCTAGTCAACTAGGAATCTGGGAGCTTTTGTTTCCAACCCATCCTCCATTAGTTTTTCTCAATTTTCTAGGATTAGCATGTTATTTCCATCTCCTTAAAAACTCACTCATTCTTTTTCCAACTCGTGAGGTCCTTGATAGATTTAGTAAGTGCTTTATCCACCTATGGGGGTTTGCTATATTTTGGTAAGTCAACCTTTTTGAGCTTTATGAGTTGTTTCCATACAATTCAATTTTCCTATGAGGGATGTACTATTTATGTACACTAGTATTCATAATTATTCAATGGAAGGATACACACCAATATTCATCTCTTCATTCATGTGATTCAATCTCTTTTCTTCTCTCTATTTTTCCTGTGTATGCTTGTGAGAATTCTTAGTAGCAAGATCTATTTCGTGTGTGTACTTTTAGCATCATTGTACATAGCATTGATCTATTATTTCTACACAACTATGTGTCATATGTGAGTGACAAAGGGGTGTTATTTGGATTCCTATCCCCAATGTCCTAACTTAGCTACAAGATTGTTTTGGTACTCAAATGAGGTTACAATGTTCATTGAGTTAAGTTAATTTTTTAGGCTAGCTTGCGGTCATGAATGAAGCATTTTACTTTAGAGTGTGAGATGTGTGCAAATGCAATGTGTATAAACCCCAACGATATCATGACTGAGATGCAAAAATGGAGATAAATAACAGTAAATGACAGTAAATATCATGTAAAACAACTACTAATTCTTCCTAGAAAACAAAATATACACAAGTAAATGAGCGCATAAGGAACTGATCATGATGTAGGAAACACACAGGGGGTCTCAACTACGAATCTTGACTCAAGGGGATCACATACAAGGAAAATATGACCACAAAATGAACCAAGGGGCTATAATGTATCATATCTAGATAGAAACAAGTCAAGAATGGGTAGAACAGAGACAAGGGGTCTAGAAAAAGGATCTCAAACACTGAAAAAGGACCAAAAAAATACAGGTCTCACCTGTCGATGAAATAGGTGCGATCGAGGTCACATATAATTGTATAATGGTCACAATTGAGACAGAAAAAATAGTCGAAAGACTAAGGTCACACAAAATAGGGGTTTATGCACAACACTTCGCACAAAACTGGGTCACAGTAGCAACTGAGGTCGCTCTGAGCATCGAGACTAGTGTGATATAGAGTTTTGGTCCAAGTCACACTTATTGGGGTGGAAGGTGCAACTTGGTCACAGCTTTCTGCTGAATAAGTACAATCTGAATGGAACTTAGAACTTTTTGGGAAAAGGGTTGTCAGCTTGGGCTAGGGGGGGCAAGCAATAAGGAAAGATTGGTTCGGATATGCTGCATGGGGGTCAGCTCTATGGCGGTTGAAGGTACCCAAGGATAAAAAACCGGTATAAATACCTACAAAAACAAATATCTGAAAGGATAGATCGAGTGGAGTCGCCAAAACTATAGTGGGGATTTCTCCCCTACCACGTGCAAAATAGCCTACCCTAGATCAACCAGAGCATAAGGTAGAGTTCAATGGTGCAAAGTGTCTTTCAACCTTGACTTACAATAATGAATGACAATAAGCAAGAAAGGAAATAGGAAACTTAGCACCCTTAGGAAATGGTGCAAAGTGTCTTTCAACCTTGACTTACACGAGGGTCAATGGCCAGTAGCGAAATATGAAACTTAGCACCCTTGGGAATGGTTACCTCTGGTGCGTCCTTGACTTGTGGCACAATGTATTCTGTTGCCATGCGAAATTATTATGTTGGTTGCTTTAAACACAAATGGTTCCATTTCTAGCTTTGAACACATTGTAGAGCTAATGTTCTGTTGGCATCCTACGAAATAACAACTCAACTAGTGGGTTGGGTCTAAGGAAAAAGAATTTGTTGCGACAGAAAACAAGAGTCCTGGACTGAGTATAGAGGACTGGTTTCAAAAACATATCTTCAACAGGGCAATATGTTGGTTGCTTTTCTGGGAAGACCTGGGTTTACTTGTAAATGTACCAACAAAACCCCTAGCTCACTGGCCCTTTCGGCGAAAAACCACAGAACGGCCTGAAGTCTCACCCGAAGTGATCTTGGATGGTTTGGCTGAAGACTCAAGTGTTCTCAACCAGGTTTTGTAGCATCCTGGTGGTTCTTATCTCTTCTTAGCCAGTAGGATCTCTCTATGCAGCTATTTCTCCCTCACTCACTGGCTCTGATAGGGAACTGGTTCTTAGCGCACCACAGCTTCCAGGACGATGCGTAATCTATCTTCTCGGCTCAACCCTGAACCTGTGATATCTCACACCACAACTCCCCCGACGGTGCGATATCACCTTTTTGTACTTGCGATATCTCCTATAGTCAGGCTTAATAAGATTCTTGAGGTCTAAAGGCTTTCTCCCTTAGGTATACTAGCTGATTTAAATAGACTCACTTAGAATTCTATAGTCTAATATGCTTAACATCGACTATGCGCAATCCTGTTGAACTTGTACACGTAAGTCACTTAACACTGTAACTATTACTATCGTGAATCAAGTGCTGATAAACTCTTACACAAAATACTTGATTCATTCAACTTGCATGTAAACCTCTATGCTACTTGTAACTGAAAGACAGCATACATGCATTAACTGTAAGAAAAGTTCATGTAATGAATGACAGATAGCAATAAGTAAACACAATCACATGAATCAATCACACGACACACTGATTTTACATGGTTCATTTCCAGGGTAGAAGCTATGTCCATGGGAACCAGTTTATATATTATAACTTGGAAGAGTAAACATAGTTTCGCTGCAACCTCATATGCAGCTGAGATCTTCTGGGTAACTCTGCGCACACCGCTGGGAGCCCTTCTCTCCTAGATCTCTTCTCTCTTCTTATATTTCATTCTTACAATATACTCTTCCTCTCTTCCTCTCTCTCTTAATCCCTGTGGATTGTTACATTCATGCTGGCTACTGGTTACAGTAAGATAACTACAGACTGAATACAGAACTAGAGCTTTATTGTCTATGAACTAACAGACTAATTGACTATCTGAATGTCTAGCTAGCTAGTTATCTGAATAGCTCAATGTCTGAATAGCTAACCTTTTACAATACAAAATACATGCTTTTATAGGCAGCCTGAAGGTCTCACCATTACAAAACTGTGGGCCTTTCCCAACAGTAACCCAAAATAAACCCTAACTGTGACAGTCGACCTATCTGTACTTTGAACTGCCGCTTTCCATCACACCACAGCTCTTTGCAATCTTCCATGCTTCTTGGCGCTGATCGTGGGCACAGGCGCCACTTCCTCGGTCGCTCCCCTTCTATCCTTTGTCTTCAATACCTCAGCCCGTTTCTCCCTTTTCCATTTATGAGGGTAGCTGAGCCCTCCTATCTTCGTCACTGCCTTAAGTGCAGTGGTTGAGCTCTCTCTTCTCGACCGCTGCCTTTAGTGCAGTGGGTGAACTCTCTCTTCTTGACCACTCAGGTACTATTCTCTTTGACTTTATTGTCCTGATATAGCAGCTTTTCCTGTAGCTGTGGGGCCCTGCACCAACACAATATAAGAAGAGAGAAGAGATCAAGGAGAGAAGGGCTCCTGGTGGTGTGCGCGGAGTTACCCAGAAGATCTCAGCTGCATATGAGGTTGCAGCGGAACTGTGTTTACTCTTCCAAGTTATAATATATAAACCAGTTCCTGTGGACGTAGCTTCTACCCTCGAAGTGAACCACATAAAATCAGTGTGTCGTGCGATTGATTCATGTGATTGTGTTTACTTATTGCTATCTATCATTCATTACATGAACTTTGCTTACAGTTAATGTATGTATGTTGTCTTTCAGTTACAAATAGCATAGAGGTTTACATGCAAGTTGAATGAATCAAGTATTCTGTGTAAGATTTTATTAGTACTTAATTCACGATAGTAATAGTTACAGTGTTAAGTGACTTACGTGTACAAGTTCAGCAGGATTGTGCATAGTCGATGTTAAGCATAGTAGACTGTAGAAGTCTAAGTGAGGCCATTTAACTCAGCTAGTATACCTAAGGGAGAAAGCCTTTAGACCTTGAGAGTCTTATTAAGCCTGACTATAGGAGATATCGCAAGTACAGAAAGGTGATATCGCACTGTTGAGGGAGTTGTGGTGTGAGATATCGGAGGTTAAGGGTTGAGCGGAGAAGATAGATTGCGCATCATCCTAGAAGCTACGGTGTGCTAAGAACCAGTTCCCTATCATAGCTAGCGAGTGAGGGAGAAATAGCTGCACAGAGAGATCCCGCTAGCTAAGAAGAGATTACAACCACCAGGATGCTACAGAACCTGGTTGAGGACACTTGAGTCTTCAGCCAACCCATCCAAGATCACTTCGGGTGAGACTTCAGGCCATTCTGCGGTCTGTCACCAAAAGGGCCAGTGAGCCAGGGGTTTTGTTGGTACATTTACAAGTAAACCCGGATCTTCCCAGATAGCAACCAACGAATGGTTCCGTTTCCATGACTGTTGGAGCAGGGCCCCGTAGTTACAGGAAAAGCTACTATATTGGGACAAGAAAGTCAAAGAGAATAATACCTGAGCGAATGAGAAGAGAGAGCTCACCCACTGTACTAAAGGCAGTGGCTGAGAAGAGAGAGCTCAACCACTGCACTTAAGGTAGCGGTGAAGACAGGAGGGCTCAGATACCCTCATAAATGGAAAAGGGAGCAACGGGCCGAGGTATTGAAGATAAAGGACAGAAGGGGAGCGACCGAGGAAGTGGCGCTTATACCCATGATCAGCATCAGGAAGCGTGGAAGACTGCAGAGAGTTGTGGTGTGACGAAAAGTGGTAGTTCAAAGTACAGATAAGTCGACTGTCACAGTTAGGGTTTATTTTGGGTTACTGTTGGGAAAGGCCCACAGTTTTGTAATGGCGAGACCTTCAGGCCGCCTATAAAAGCATGTATTTTGTATTGTAAAAGGTTAGCTATTCAGACATTGAGCTATTCAGATAACTAGCTAGTTAGACATTCAGATAGTCAATTAGTCTGTTAGTTCATAGACATTAAAGCTCCAGTTCTGTATTCAGTCTGTAGTTATCTTACTATAACCAGTAGCCAGCATGAATGTAACAATCCACAAGGATTGAGAGAGAGAGGGAGAGAGAAGAGTATATTATAAGAAGGAAATATGTTGGTTGCTTTTCTGGGCAGACCCAGGTTTACCTATAAATGTACCAACAAAACCCCTAGCTCACTGGCCCTTTTGGCGACAAACCGCAGAACAGCCTGAAGTCTCACCCGAAGTGATCTTGGATGGGTTGGCTGAAGACTCAAGTGTCCTCAACCAGGTTCTGTAGCATCCTGGTGGTTCTTATCTCTTCTTAGCCAATGGGATCTCTCTATGCCACTATTTCTCCCTCACTTATTGGCTCTGATAGGGAATTGGTTCTTAGCGCACCGCAGCTTCCAGGACGATGTGCAATCCATATTCTCCACTCAACCCTTAACCTATGATATCTCACACCGCAACTCCCCCGATGGTGCGATATCACCTTTTTGTACTTGCGATATCTCCTATAGTCAGGCTTAATAAGACTCTCGAGGTCTAAAGGATTTCTCCCTTAGGTATACTAGCTAAGTTAAATAGGCTCACTTAGACTTCTACAGTCTAATATGCTTAACATCAACTATGCGCAATCCTACTGAACTTGTACACGTAAGTCACTTAACACTGTAACTATTAATATAGTGAATCAAGTACTGATAAACTCTTACATAGAATACTTGATTCGTTCAAATTGCATGTAAACCTCTATGCTACTTGTAACTGAAAGACAGCATACATACATTAATTGTAAGAAAAGTTCATGTAATGAATGATAGATAGCAATAAGTAAACACAATCACATGAATCAATCGCACGACACACTGATTTTACGTGGTTCACTTCCAGGGTAGAAGCTACGTCCACGGGAACTGGTTTATATATTATAACTTGGAAGAGTAAACACAGTTCCGCTGCAACCTCATATGCAGCTGAGATCTTCTGGGTAACTCCGCGCACACCACCAGGAGCCCTTCTCTCCTAGATCTCTTCTCTCTTATTATATTGCCTTCTTACAATATACTCTTCCTCTCTCCCTCTCTCTCTCAATCCTGCGGATTGTTACATTCATGCTGGCTACTGGTTACAGTAAGATAACTACAGATTGAATACAGAACCAAAGCTTTATTGTCTATGAACTAACAAACTAATTGACTATCTGAATGTCTAGCTATCTAGTTATTTGAATATCTCAATGTATGAACAACTAACCTTTTACAATACAAAATACATGCTTTTATAGGTGGCCTGAAGGTCTCGCCATTACAAAACTATGGGCCTTTCCCAACAGTAACCCAAAATAAACCCTAACTGTGACAGTCGACCTATCTATACTTTGAACTGCTGCTTTCCGTCACACCATAGCTCTCTGCAGTCTTCCACACTTCCTGGCGTTGATCGTGGGTACAGGCACCGCTTCCTCGGTCGCTCCCCTTCTGTCCTTTGTCTTCAATACCTCGGCCCGTTTCTCCCTTTTTCATTTATGAGGGTAGCTGAGCCCTCCTTTCTTCGTCATTGCCTTAAGTGCAGTGGTTGAGCTCTTTCTTCTCAGCCTCTACCTTTAGTGCAGTGGGTGAGCTCTCTCTTCTCGGCCGCTAAGGTACTGTTCTCTTTGACTTTCTTGTCCTGATATAACATCTTTTCCTGTAGCTGCGGGGCCCTGCTCCAACAAGAGTCTCTTGGGCTTGATTTTGTTTTGCTTCATTTCAAGTTTTCAGTACTTAGTGATTTCTGTTTCGATGGCATGTAAGTGAAGTGGCTCTACCCATCCTTCCATGACCTTGTAAGTTGGTTGGATTTAGATTAGTTTATTTTGTTCTTTGTTTTCTTTTTTCCCACACCTCATAAGTGAAGTGGCTCTTCCCATCGATGTGAAATCGTGTTGGTTAGAATTTTAATTTCAAGTATTTTCTTATTTCCTTTTGTCAGCACCTCACAAGTGAAGTGGATCTTCCCATCCATGTGAAATTACATTGTGTAGCATTTTAATTTAAAGTATTTGCTTATTTCCTTTTACCCACACCTCACAATTGAGTAGGTTCTTCCTCCGTTGTGATGTCATGCTTGGCTGGTTTTGTTTAATTTTTTCTTAAAGGATAAAATTTACCACAAGACCAATTTTTTCCCTGTATCCTCTCCCCCCACCAGTTCGACCTATATAGAGTGAGAAAGGGAAAATATTTGTGTTAGCTAGTTTAATAGGCACCCAGATAAGTATTTTCATTAGAAAGGAGGAAAAGAGGCTTGGCCTATGGAGCTAGTGTGGTAGAGGCCGTAGGGGGCTTCGTGGCACTTTATGTCCTCTAGTTGAGCACCCAACAAGTTTCGAGTTTGACCCATGGAGCTAGGTGGGAAATTTGTGTTCCCATGTTGAGCACCTAGCATTCTCTCTCTAATCAAAGGAGATAGTATCTTGGAGTAGACATCCAGAATAGTTTATCTCTTTACAACAAACACCTTAATTCCCTAAGTCAAAGAGAGACATAAAATTTACTAAAATTTACAGGACCACTTGCATAACATTGTTACAATCATTTACATTTCTCTACTTTGAAATCACTTTAATTTAACTTATCATTTATTGGAAGTCATCATGTTCTTGTATATTTGTTAAAGTAAATGAGTTGATGCTTTAGGAAAATTATTTGAAGTTCATTATTGTGACTCCATAGCTCGAGTAGAGACAACATTGGTCATTTTGATTGTTTAGTCATTTCTCTCTTGCATACATTACTAGTTTATTGTTAAAGTATTTACTTGACATTGAAATATTTGTATCACTGCACGTTGATTATCATTTTTGTAATTTACAAATCCTAGAAAACAGTCTTAAAAAAGGAACTTAGTAAGTAGGGACTACCCCCATTATCCTTTAGGAGTTGTTATCTAAACGAAGGATTTTAGAACTGAGGTGACAGTGGGTTCTCAACTCATAAGTTTCCCTTAGGAACACACACATTGGTTGGGAGACTTACTTATGTCCAAGTGTGTTTTAGGTGGCAACATTTTTGGTGTTGTTTCCGGGGACAAGTCTCTTATCCTTAGTTGGTTGACTTTTGGTTTAAATTTTAATTTTGTAAAAAGGATTCAAAATTTCAATTAACTACACAATGATAAATTTATTATATATTTCCTATTCTTTAAGTGGCGACTCCGCTTTCAAATTTGGTGAAGTATTCTACTAGGAGAAACTCTAGGGGTTTACTTGTTCCCATCCCTGAACCTGAAAGGGTTTATAGGAGGAGATAAAATAAACTAACTCCTCGTAGACTCCTTGCAAGTATTGGATAAGAAGCAATCTCTTATATACATTTATTATTTAATAATAATTTAATAACATCACCAATTGATGCAATTTATCAACCATGTGATTTTTCAAATGTCCAAGGTTATCCACATCCTATTCCTGACAAAGCGCTTGAGAAGTTGCCTTCTTTTTAGGGAAAAAATGATGTTAGTGCAAAGGCTCATGTTCAAAATTTCATCTTATGCATTAGCAAAGGGTGCAACGCCAAAAATTATGAGGATGTAAAAATGAAGATCTTTGTTTTGTCCTTGGAAGAAGATGCCCCTGATTGGTTCACAGAGCAAGATGATGATAAGTTTAAGACTCTTCAAGAAATCCTGGATTCCTTTAATGAAAGATGGGGAGATAGGAAGGAAGCTCATTTTTTTCGTGCTGCCTTGCATGCGATTCAAAAGAATGAAAATGAAACCATGGAATAATTTAATAAGAAATTCAAGGATTTGATCAAAATCTGAGAAAAGAAGATTAGACCCCATGATGATGCCATATTAATACATTATATTGAATCTTTTGATGGTGAAATTAGATATCAGTTAATAGATAAAGAGCCAACAGATCTAAAAGATGCTCAAAACAAGGCCATCAAAATTGATAAAAACATGAAAACTTCTGGAAAGTCTAATCTTCCTAGTTTTACAAGGGGAACTTCTTCAAAACCTTTTGAGGATAAGAAGAAGAAATTTCAAGTTCATGAATCACCAAGTGAATCTTTTCAAGAACTTAGTGAGGATCAAGAAAATACAGTTGAACCACGAAAATCAAATGGAAGCAATGCAAAATAGTTTGATATCTATTGAAAGGTCTCAAACACATAAAGTCCATCCTAAGCATAATGAAAAATGGCAAAAGAAGCCTAATTTTCAAGAACAAAGACCTCCAAACACTTTAGAGTCTGTCAACTATGTTGATAATCAAGTCATTCCTTATTGCAAACCTTGTGGGACTTTTCATGAAGATTCAACTTGTCATTTTTTCCTTCAACTATGTAGGGGCGAGCCTTATACATCATAAAATGAGCAAATAAATGTTTGTAGTGATGAGAAGCCTATGTCAAGAGAAGAATGGTTTGAGTCAATGGAAAAAAGTAGGGTGGATTATGTGAGTGATCTTGTTGATAAGGTAACTAAATTCTATGGAAAAAATCCCACTCAAGGGAAAGTTTTGGAAATGGAAAGAAATAAAGGGTTCACTTACCAAAGGAGAGGAAAATAAAGTCAAGAAAATATACAAGCAAGCACTCCCAAGGTACCTTCTCCCCCCAAATATTTTGTTCCCGCAAGAGAATATTTTAATGTTGATTTAGGAGATTATGTGAGATGCTTAAAGGTTCATGTTCATTTTTTAGAGGTCATGAAGATGGAGGATCAAAGGAATAGTGTCCTCCAAGTCATAGAAGACCCCCCTCCAAATGAAGATAGTATGCCAAAGAATAGTCAAAGGAATTTTGAAAAGCCACAACTAACAGCCTACCAAGATGCACCTGTGATTTTATAAGTGTCTGATAAAGGAAATCAAAAGAATCAACCATTTTTTATCACATTGCTTCTGAATGGTTCCAACCTTTACAATTGTATGCTTGATTCTCGTGCAACTTCAAATGTTATGCCTAAGAAAGTGATGGAACAACTTAACTTAATAATTCCAAGGCCTTACCATAACATGTGTGCCATGGATAGTAAAAATATGAAAGTGTGTGGTTTGATAAAGGATCTGCAAGTACATTTAGCTATGTTTCCAAATATACAATTAAAGATGGATGTAGTAGTGGTTGATGTGCCTGATGCTTGGGGCATGCTAATATCTTGAAAAAATGCTGCTCATTTGGGTGGAAATGTACAAATGGAACTCACATATGATATTATTCCTACTATAGATGGAACCATGGTTAGACTAAATAGGGGGCCAGAAAGAAGGTATCACATAGAAGATCCCAAGTACCCAAAGAATGAATTTAAGTATACAAAATATGGGATTGGGAATTATGTTATCCTTGCTAATTTTCTAAATCCCATAAGAGAAACAGATGAAAGCATAAAATTTGATGAAGTGTTCCATATGCATTTTGATGGTGCACATTCTAGATATGGTAAAAGTTTTGGTATTGTCATTAAGTCACCTACTGGTCAAGTCTACAAGTTTGCATACATACTAGAATTTGATGCCACTAATAATGTAGCTAAGTATGAAGCTTTGCTTCTTGGTTTGGAAGCTTGCAAGGGCATGGGTATAAAGTTGATAAATATTAAAGGGGATTCATATTTGATTGTGTCACAAGTCAAAGGCTAGTTTGCATGCAAATTTGAAAGGTTAGAAAGATATAGGAATGTGGTATGGGACATTATGGAATTATTTGAAGCTTTAAACCTTGGTGTTATTCTGAGAGAATTAAATTCTGAAGCTGGTGAACTTGTTCTTGTTGCTTCTACTTTACAACCTTCAGAAAATTTGGTTAAGGAAGAAATTAAAACGGAAATTTAGGCCTTCATCTCCTGATAATGTGGATCATTGGCAAGTCTTCGATGATGATGAGCAGGTCATTAATTTCTTAAACAACTTGCATGAGTTTGTTGATTTTAAAGTTGATTGTAAAGAAGAGGGTCATCACTAACCTGAGTGTGATATGCAAGTTAACCCAATATCCAAAAATATAGTTGCACTTGAGAAATTGTTTGACAGGAATGATGGCCATAAAAAAGAAAGAGAATAAAATCTAAACCCAGGTGACCATATTGAAGTCAATATAGGAAGTAGTGAGGATCCTAGAATGGTGAAAATTGAAAAGAATATCCCTAATGAGACAAATAAACAAATAATAAATATTTTAAAGTAGTATAGGGATGTTTTAGCTTTCACTTATGATGAGCTTAAAGTCTATAAGTAGGATGTCCTTCAGCGCATCATTCCCTTAAGAGAAGGAAGTAAGTCAATTAGGATAAATTTAAGATAGATTAATCCCAAGTTAGCAACTTTGGTCAAAGTAGAGTTAGAAAAATTATTGGCTTCCAAAATAATATCTCCTGCAAGATATTCCTCTTAGTTTTCAAATTCGGTTGTGGTTAGAAAAAAAATGGTTCAATCAAATTATTTGTGGATTTCAAAAATGTAAATGTTGTTGGCGATAAAGACAATTATACCCTTCCCAAAATGAAAACACTTCTCTAAAGAGTAACAGGTTTAGGAATGATGTCAATGCTTGATGGTTTTTCTGGTTATAACTAAGTCATGGTCAAAAAGGAAGATAGGCATGAAACTACATTCATTACTCCTTGGGGCACTTTTGAGTATTTAAGAATTCCTTTTGGTTTAAATAATGTTTGGGCTACATTTCAAAGAGCCATGGATTTCTCTTTTAAAGGCTTGATTGTAAAAGTCATTGAAATATATCAAGGTGATTTAAATTTTTTTTCAAAGGATGGGAAAAGTCATATTGGTCATCTAAAATAGGTTTTTGAAAGTTACAAAGAATTTGGGATTTCATTAAATCCTTCTAAGTCGGTTCTTGGGGTAACTGAAGGAAACCTTTTGGGCCACATAGTATCACAAGATGGAGTTAAAGTAGATCCCAAAATAGTTGAAGCAATTGCAAAGATCCCTATGCCCACCTCAAAGAAGTCCCTTAAATCTTTCCATGGAAAGATTAGCTTTGTTTGTTTGGATATTTAAACACTTAGGAGTTAGTTAAGATCAACTTGTGTAATATATCCGTTAGGTAAAGTGTGTTTCATTAGTATGTATTTGTAAATATTTTAATCCGACGGTCACTATATGCTCTAGACATAAAGTGATTCGACGGTTCAACTTCTCTTAGATCATACCTACCATTGATTCGTGGCTTAACACCCGATTGGTCCATGATATCTATTTAAAGAGCATGGAGGGTCCTTGGATAGTTGATCGATTATGAGAAGTTCATGTAACTTTCTTTCTTTTGCATAATAAATTGCTCCAAGTAGCTATTTGGCTAGGGCCGTGGACTATTTTCCTCTCGAGGGTTTTAACCACGTGACAAACATTAGTGTATTGATCTGTGATCTTTTTGTGTGAAGTGGTTTCTCTAGGTGTTTGGTATTTTTGGAGTACCTTGTGTACCCGAACATGGTATCAGAGCGTTTATGAAGAGCCGCTTTCGGTTTGATCAAGATCTAGAACTGGTGTTGCTGAAACTTTAAAAGGGTTTTTGGTTTTGGAGTTTCTATGCATTTGTGGGCTGCAGGAGCTATTCCATTGCATCTGAAGCATCGTTTCCATTAGGGAATAGTTTTTTGTTTCATCGAAAACCATTTTTGTTTGATCCAGAAACACCCATTTCAGCAAATCTGAAGGTATAATGTTACAATGACGGATTTGTTTAATTTTTTTTTAAATCTCTCATATTTTATCAAATTTATTATTAGATCTTTATTGTTTTAGTCTCAAGTTGTTGCCTTCCTTGGCTACGTATTCTCTTTGTCGTACACCTTGTGCGATCGCAGCAAATTAGAAACAAAAAGAGAAAGTTGTTTTCTTGTCTTCTCGGCTACATATGCTCTTTATCGTGCACCTTGTGCGATCACGGAAAATAAGAAACAACGAGAAAACTTGAAAACACCATTAGAGAAAATTTCAACTCAAAATGGGCCTCCTAAAAAAAATTAATAAAATAATAGTTAAAATAATAAGATAATATTTATTAATTTTGGAGGAAGAAAAGAAAAAAACTACTTTTCTGTTTACATTTTCGACATATCTCTCCATGTTTTTACTCAAATTTTGATCGGGAGAGCTCGCTGGATGCAGAATTAAAGTCCACATCCAACGAGTACCCACTCGGCATACTTTTATGGACCCTGCTACTCCAAAAACAAGAAATACCTGAAAAATGTGATGATGACATCATCATCACATTTTTTCAGGTATTTCTTGTTTTTGGGGTAGCGGGGTCCATCAAAAGTATGCCGAGTGGGTACTTTTTGGATCCAAAATTTAATTTTGCATCCAACAAGCTCTCCTGATCAAAATTTGAGTAAAAACATGGGGATATATGTCAAAAATACAAACAAAAAAAGTAGTTTTTTTATGATACCTATCCCCAAATTTGTATTAAAAAAGTGTTTAAGACCTATACAGTATTTCAAATTTAAAGCAATTTCATTGGCTAACACATGATGACATGGAATTTGAGTTAAATTTAAAAGGCCCATTTTGAGTTGAAATTTCCTCTAATGAGACTTTCTGGGTAAGCTAACCAAGATCTAACCCCATTGTGTGGAAAAAAACCC